>OMNZ01107460.1:0-10229 GCA_900303255.1 Lesueurigobius sanzi
GAAGGTCCAGGAGCTGCTGACCACCAACGGAGGAGCTCATTTCACTATAGACCAACTCAAAATACAGAGGATTATCCAGAGCAGAGAGGAGGTGACCAGCAGAGCAGAGCTGAGGAGGCAGAGGAGAGAGGAGAGGGAAAGGACTAAACCAGGTTTGTAAAGTCCTTTGGTTCAGTCAAGACCAGCTTAGACCAGTTTATATATCTTTTATTTATTTTGACAAAGAGAGTTTAGATTATTAACCTCTTAACTTGCCACTTTTAAAGAAAATCCTTGTTTATTTTAATCTATTTTTTAAAAAGTTTTCACAAAAAAAGTGTATTTTCTTTTTCTTGGAAAAACTGTATTTTATGACCAAATATATAGGATCCAAAATTGTCAATTTCATTGAATTATTACAAATTTGATTTTTTTTTTGGCCAAAAGGTGCCAAATTGTGCCCTATTTATTACAATTGGATTCTGCCTAGACTATTTTAAATCAAAACCTCAATAACCTTTCAATTATTTATTGTTAAAGAGATAAAAAATCAATAATTAGCATGTAATTACTATTTTTGATGTTTATTTGCTTCTTCACAATGTAAACAAGCTGCTGACCTGCTGTAATGTGTGTGTTTTTTTAGGCCAAATTCATATTTTCTGTCTTTCAACCTCAATTACTCAGGTCCACTATGATTTTCCCCAGTATCCCCATAGACATTCATATCATATGAGAGCAATTTTAGCATTTTAGACATTTTACAAGCTGTTAAAAGCCTTCCACAGTATATGTATACCAAATTCGGAAAAAACAGCCACGGGCTTAAGAGGTTAAATTAGATTTTGAAGTTATAATAATAACAATAAGTCAGTTTTATATAGCGCTTTTCTGGACACTCAAAGACACTTTATATGTCATTATTCGTTCACTCCATACTCAGTGGTGGTAAGCTACTATTAGCCACAACTGCCCAGAGGTAGACTGACAGAAGCGAGCCTCCAATCTGCACCATCGGCCCTTCTGATCACCACCAACCACTCTCACACAACATTCATACGGGCTGTGGGTGAAGTGTCTCGCCCCCAAGGACACAACGAAAGTCCTGCAGGAGCTGAGATTCGAACCCCCGACCTTCCGGTGTTGGTGAGGTTTTTGCAGACACTCCCCTCAGTACTGCTGCTCTGAGCTCCTCCCAGAGACACAACCATGATGTAATAATAATACATTTTATTTGTATTGCACTTTATACATGTCAAAGAAATCTCAGAGTGCTAATCTCTCTGACTTCTGTCAGTCATTCAGCTTCACTCCTATCACCACAATAGGAGGAAGGATAAACTATTTAGCTGCAATAGTATGTCTATCATGTTCCATCTTGACAATCCAGTTTTACTCACGAAATCACAATCACACACACCCAATGCCTGTGCTCTGAAACTGCTACTTTGTTGTTTTCCAGGTGAATTCATATCTGACATAACCCTTGTCTTGCTGGGTTGTGTCTTTGCTGCCAAAACTTCAGTGTATGGTGCACTTTGTCCAACTCAGCTTCCTTTTTTGGACAAAAGAACTAAATCATATGTCTCCTGCCCCATGACGGAGACTGTGGGGGCCTCCACTGTGTCCCTGCAGGTGGTGGACATTCCCGGCTGGTGGAAGTTCTTCGATGCTCGTTTAGTTCCGAGTGGCATCAGAGCACAGATCAACAAAGCCTTTGAGAAGGCGAAAGAATCTCAAAAACATTTTTATTCCAGAACAGCGTTCCTCCTGATGCTGCCAGCTGATACCTCCTTCAAACAGGAGCAGCTGAAGAATCTGACCGACAACCTGAGGCCTCTGGGAGCCTGTGTTTGGGACAGAACCATCCTGGTGTTCACTGGAGGGCACTGGATCCAGGACTTTGACATAGAGCTGCACATCGAGAGTGAAGACGCGCTGGTGTGGCTGGTGGACCGCTGTGCAAACAGGTGCGCGCTGAAAATGATCTCAAAGGTTATGCATTTAAGGGGTCTCACTGCAGACAAAAGTTATATATATATATATTTTTTTTTTCAAAACAAATAAATAACCAAATCTTCACAAGTCGTATAATTATTGCACTGATTCAACGTTTCTCCATATGGGAAATTGTAAAATCAATTACCATTTTCTCAAAATGCCTGATTTATGGAGTTTTTTGCCATTTGAATTTTTACAGATTTATTCACTGATAAGTAGTTTATTCAAAAATTAAACCTGATCCAAAATCCTCCCACAAATGTTTGGAGTCTGTTGGAGCGACTAAAGTGGAGATTTTGTTGTCACAATGTGAAAAAAATGCATTTTGAGAAAATGGTAACTGAAGTTACAATTCCCTAACGCCAGCCAAAATGTTACTAGTTACATTTACTCTGGGAACCACCCTTTCATTTTCTGGTAGGAGAGGTGGGTGTGGTTTACGATTGTCCAGAGCCGTTTATTGGGAGCTACGAATGACTGTCTTATATATCTGCACATAGTCCAGAGCTGACGTATGAGCCTCAGCTAATCCAGTCTGTCCAATAGTACGCTTCATCGTCTTGCCGTCCCTCTCCGTTCTGTGATTGGTCCCCAAAATCCATTTGAAGATTTTGGCCTTGGTCTCCAGGCTGTTGAGCAGTTTGAAATGATTATGCATGATGTAAAGCAGCATGGGTATTCCCAGGCTAACAATTCCCCATATAGTTCTATGGAGAAACATTGAATCAGTGCAATAAATACACTTTCTAATGAGGTTATGAAGATTAGGTTGTTTATTTGTTTCCAGGTGAAAGTTTATCAATTGAGAGAGCAGGCTGGCCCAAAACATTTTAAATATTGAGTTTTGTCTGCAGTGTCTGCCCTCAAGACTTTCAAAAGGTTTTAATTATATTTTGTATTGTGACTTCTGTGTATCTTGCACAAACAGATATTTTTTGTTTGATGCTGAAGCGGAGCAGAGCGGAATGGACCATCAGAAAAGTCAGCTGATCAAAATGGTTTGGGACATGGTTCAGTCTGGCCCAAAGAGAGACAAAACAGCCAAAAACAAACCCTGTAAACCAGAAGGAACCGTAAAACCCACTGAAGTCCAGACTAAAGTGCAGCCTGATGCCCCGTCAGAGGAGCCAGTGGACGAGGACCTGAAGAAGATGGTGGAGGTGCTACACCAGGTCTGGGGGTGGGGCGAGTGGGAAATCCAGGAGATCATGTCTAGGCTGGATCAGAGACCGATCGAAGTCCGGGACGACTGGAGCATGGACCCACATCCAGGTCAGTTAAACTTGTAGACACTTTATCTGAATCATTATGTCATGTCTATTTCAAGGTGAGACACTGCAAAAGCATAATATAAACATTTAAATAGATATCAATTTTAAACCTTTGCTGTGTAGATTAATGACATCAATAAAAGTAAGGCTTTAAATTGTTGATATATTACTTGCTCAGAAGAGATTTATTGTAATATCTTGTTCAGTTTTTTGAATAAGGAAGTTATTAATGAAAAAAAAAAAAAAAACATTTAGCCTTTAGGGTTTCAAAACTCGCTCAGTAAATCAAGCTAGGGATAGACATTGAAAAATACTGAACAAACTGTACAAGACTGGAACATTGTGTCTGTTGGTGCTACTAAAGTGGAAATTTGGTTGCAACAATGTGCATTTTGAGAAAATAGCTTTTGAATGTACAATTTCCCAAAGTAATTCTTTGGAGAAACAATGAATCAGTGCAATATTTAAGCACCTTGTTGTGAACATTAGGTACAGTATATACATAGTTTCCTTGCAGTGATTGCCCTCAAGAAGAATTGCTTGTTTGGTTGTTGTTGTTGTTGATGTTGTTGTTGTTGTTCTTTTCAACTGTTTATGGACCTACTGTGAATCTTAATCCAAGCCATGACCATGAGGAGCATGGATGTTAAGTTAATCGGTAGGTGGACACATTCCTATTTTATATACAGTCGGTATTTATGAATAAAGTGGTTGATCTCAGTGATGTTTCCGTTGCAGATCTGAACAGAGCTAAAGTGGAGGACATCGTCCGAGATGAGACAGAGGGGAAAACCCTGGAGGAGCTGCTGAAAATCGTCACAGAGATTTACTTCCGAAGAGAATGTGGCGCTTTCGGTAAACAAACTCCTTTTACATCTGTGATTTTAAAACATGATACGAAGTGCACAGACCACAGACACAATCACATTTTTCCAAACAATTAAGGCAAGACACTGCAGGTGAATAGGAAAATATGTAAACTGAGTAATATCAACTTGAAACTTTTACTGATAAATATGAGAAAAAAAGGTATTTTTGTGGGAAGAACGGCCTCCCCGATCTGAACCCGAGAGGTGTCCATATATGCACATGGTACCAGGACACCCTAGGCCAGAGGTCAATGATCAACTTTGTAGTTGTGTCATCTGATCTCCGTCCATGTGTCTCGAACACTCGGGTGAAGAGAAGGGCTGAGCTGTCAACATCACCACCTGGTGGTGAGTTGGATCCGTTGGCAGGAGAGGAAGCTGGTCAGACCTGGCAGACCCAAGCGTATTATGAGAATCTGTTGGGAACGTCTGTCAGCAGGGTCTTCAACTCCTACCTCTGGGAGAGCTTCTCCCAGATCCCGAAGGAGGTTGGAGACATGGAATCAGAGTGTGTTCTCCTCCTCTATTGTCGATGAGGCCGCTCGCAGCTGTGGTCGCAAGGTCTCTGGTGCCTGTCGCGGCGGCGACTGGCGTGGACTTGTTCATCATCAATAATCTTCATGCTAAGAGAGTATGGGGTCAAGGGCCCTCTACTAAGGGATGTCTGTTCCCTGTACTCACTGATCCTGTTCATTACTTTTATGGACAGGATTTCTAGGTGCAGTCAGGGGCCAGAGGGGGTTTGGTAACCACCGGATCTCATCTCTGCTGTTTGCAGATGATGTTCTGTTTGCTTCAACCAATCAAAATCTTCAGCGTGCACTGGAGCGGTTTGTAGCCGAGTATGAAGCGACTGGGATGAAAATCAGCACCTCCAAATCCGAGGCCATGGTTCTCAACCGGAAAAAGGTGGCCTGCCCACTCCGGGTCGATGGAGTGTCCTTGCCTCAAGTGGAGGAGTTCAACTATCTCAGGGTCACTACCCTGACGAAGACTCCTTGGAGTCGAAACGCGTCGGTAATAAATTTTGAGCTTGTGTACAGAGTGCCTCGGCTTCCTTCTCTATCTCAGGGTCATGTTCACGAGTGAGGGACGGATGAAGCGTGAGATTGAGTGATGCGGTCGTTCAGAGTGTTGTGGTGAATAAGAGTCAAAAGACCTAGGACACGCTGGAAAGACGATGTCTTTAAGCTGGCCTGGGAACGCCTTGGGATCCCCCAGAAAGAGCTGGAGGAAGTGTGCGTGGATCGGGAAGTCTGGGCATCTCTGCTCAGACTGTTGCCTCCACGGCCTGGTCTTGGATAAAGCGGAGAAAATGGATGAATGGTTTATATTTTAAGAGACCAAACTGGCCTAAAACCTGAAAATTAAAAAAGTTTTTTTCCTGCAATTAATAATCTCTTTTTTGTTTTGATGTTTTGTTTAAGAGTTGCTGCTCATGCGAGAGCACTGAAAGCGTTACGTGATTGAGTGTGCTTTCAAGATCAAAACAAATGCTTTGTTCAGCTACCAGACAGCTAAGACAGCGCTTGTATGAAGCCATATGGACAATGTAAAACAATAAATGAAACCCAATGCAATACAAAGCAGATCATTTTGATTTTAGGACAATTCATTTGGACCTTGTAATTTGTTTAAGAGGAAACTTATGCAATCTGCTGCTTCTGAAAGTTCATACTTCGTGGAAATGGCTGCGACCCGACATAACAACACATAACACAATGACTCATCAAACCTGTTCCATCATTTATCACTGTCTATGTCAAAAATAAAATAAAACATTTCTGCGCAGACATCGTGTCCATCATCTGTGAGAGTGAGCAGTTCAAGCCGGAGTGGAGGAGTCTGTTTGAGAGAGAGTGGGCCCGAAGAGAGTCCCGTCTGCTGGAGTACACCTACACCAAATACTTCAAGTTCAATGGTAACATGAGTGATAGAAAAAAACACTTCCACCTGTAAAATTTTAAAATCAACTCTAAAAACTCTAAACAACTAAAATCAAAGAAACTGGAAGCCAATGTAACGAAAAAAGGACTGGGGTGATGTGCTGACCTCTGGGTGTGTTTGTTAAAGAACAAGCTGCAGCATTTTGCATCAACTGAAGACGATTAAGACAGGACTGGGGAACTCCTAAATTAAGGGCATTGCTATCAATTCTTGAACTGGTAAAAGCTTGACACTGGGTAATGTCAGGCGATAATGGACCCCAGTAGTAACATATAAAGTGAAAACAACATGGGGCCCAAAATAGAACCCTGGGGCACTCCGCACTGCAAAGAGGCAACAGAGGAGGACATATCACCAATCATAACAGAGCCACCAATTGTGCAAGTTCTCCCACTTAAAAAGATGAGAGAGGCCTGTAATTTTCATCATAGATACATTTCAACTATGAGACAACAAATGAGAAAAAAAAAATTCAGAAAATCAAATGATTTCTGATTTTTAAAGAATTTATTTGCAACGTATGGTGGAAAATAAGTATTATCAATAACAAAATTTCATGTCAATACTTTGTTATATACCCTTAGTTGGCAATGACAGAGGTCAACCGTTTTCTGTAAGTCTTCACAAGGTTTTCACATACTCTTGCTGGTATTTTGGCCCATTCCTCCTGCAGATCTCCTCTAGAGCAGTGATGTTTTGGGGCTGTCTCTGGGCAACACAGACTTTCAACTCCATCCAAAGATTTTCTATGGGGTTGAGATCTGAAGACTGGCTAGGCCTCTCCAGGACCTTGAAATGCTTCTTAGGAAGCCACTCCTTCATTGCCCGGGCGATGTGTTTGGGATTATTGTCATGCTTTACACGGATCAGTCGTCCTGGCCCCTTTGCAGAAATACAGCCCCAAAGCATGATGTTTCCGCCCCCATGCTTCACAGTAGGTATGGTGTTCTTTAGATGCAACTCTCCTCTAAACACGACGAGTTGAGTTTTTACCAAAAATGTCTATTTTGGTTTCATCTGACCATATGACATTTTCCCAATCCTCTTCTGGATCATCCAAATGCTCTCTAGCAAACTGGGCCTGGACATGTACTGGCTTAAGCAGGGGGACACGTCTAGCACTGTAGGATCTGAGTCCCTGGCGGCGTAGTGTGTTACTGATGGTAGCCTTTGGTACTTTGGTCCCAGCTCTCTGCAGGTCATTCACTAGGTTCCTCTGTGTGGTTCTGGGATTTTTGCTCACCATTCTTGTGATAATTTTGACTCCACGGGGTGAGATCTTACGTGGAGCCAAAGATCGAGGAAGATTATCAGTGGTCTCGTAGGTCTTCCAATTTCTAATAATTGCTCCCACAGTTGATTTCTTCTGCCGCTTACCTATTGCAGATTCAGTCTTCCCAGCCTGGTGCAGGTCTACAATTTTGTTTCTGGTGTCCTTTGACAGCTCTTTGGTCTTGGCCATAGTGGAGTTTGGAGTGTGACTGTTTAAGATTGTGGAAAGGTGTATTTTATACTGATAAAGAGTTCAAACAGGTGCCATTAATACAGGTAACAAGTGCAGGACAGAGGAGCCTCTTAAAGGTCTGTGAGAGCCAGTCATCTTGCTTGTTTATAGGTGACCAAATACTTATATTACACCATACTTTGCAAAAAAATTATTTAAAAATCATGTGATTTTCTGGATTTTTTTTTTCTCATTTTGTCTTGTGCCCTTCCTCTAGTTGCATGTTATTTATGGGGTAGCAAATGTAAAATGACTAATTTATTCTGTAATTGCAGCTTCAGACGAGACTCATAGACGGAGAGAACGCTTGGATTATGTGGAGAGGTGGCGGAGGAACTCTGAGCATGGTCCTGATGGCCCTGAGTGGATAGAGCACATTGACCACTCCATTAAAAATCCTGTGTCCAGCATCATTGACAGAGTTAAACCAGCTGCAACAGGAGACCAGCGCCCTCTGATGGCTGCGACCTGAACTGACAATGTCTCCAAGCAACAGCCATCACTGTTCTTGTTTTCTTCCACGATTTTCATCCGACGTTTTTGAAAATAATCTGCAAGCAGCTGATGCATCCAGGCGTGTGGCACGGTTTGTTACAGCAAGAGACACATACAGTAGCTCTGTTTGAGAACATCGTTTTTCGAATCAGAATCAGAATAGTCTTTATTGTTGATGAAGGGATTCACCGATATGGAATTTTCTTCCGCGTACTTGAGCAACATGAAAAATGAATTGCAATAATGATAAATAATAAACTATGATTTTTTTAAATTTATTTTAAAACTATTAGGGCATCAATGAACTATTATTTATAAATTGATTATGTTGCCTACCAAAGCCCCTAGACGCGACAACATCTTTTTCATGAGTCACATAGCATAAACGCTGCCATTTTGGGTATGTTGTTGGTGCGGTTTTGTTGTCTTTGTTCGGAGAAGAAGTGCCAGTGAGCCAGAAATCTGTTTTGGTTATTTCATGAAAGAAGAATACAGTCAGGTCATGTGATGTGTACAGATCTGGACTCTTGGGAAATAGGGCATTTACTTCAGAACCTGCATAGACCTTATGCTCAGTGGGTTGTCCTCTTGGGCTTACGTTAGCAGCTGTTTACATAAACAAAACAAAGCTTTGTTATTGTGATCTACGTGTGAACGTGAGTGTCTGTTTTGTGTGCTGGAGCGGACCACCTGTTCTCACGAGTAAATGCTTTTCATCTGTGCATCAGCGGCTCTGTCCTTGAGTCTGTTTACTTTGCAAAGATGCTCATGTAAGGCTAGAGTGTGAAATGTGAACGCACCTAACAATTGTTTTACATAAACAATGCTGAAACTGTTGAAACTGAGAGAGACTGCACAAAATACAGTACCTGCTTAAAGCATAGATATACCATACTTTATACAGTATTTGTCGATGCAATATACTGTATAAAGTCTTCTGGGAAATGACAGATGGTGCGTAAAGTCTGAAACCTTTAGTGCGTGTGGAGACAGTGCTCACCAAAAGGAAACTCATGTTAACTACGTCATTTTGAAATTGTGCATGAGTTTCTGCCCTCTACCAGTCCATGAACAGCTTATCTGTGGCCCCCCAGTGCAGAGATGGGCACTTGAGACTCGGACTCAAGTCGCACTGAAGTCCCTGTTTTTGAGACTTGTGACTTGACTTGGACTCGTGCCCTAAAGACTTGGGACTTGACTTGGACTCGTGGCTTAGGGACTTGTGTTTTTTGCAAGTCCCGTGGGAGTCTGTGCGAGTCTCGATGGCGTACCTTGTTCTCCCTCTTTGTAACAAAATGTATTTTTGTGCAGAGTTAGTGGTGTTGGTTTTATGAGGCTCTGGGCACTTGTCTTCTAGCAGTATTCCAATTGTTGTCTATTTTAAAGCTGTATTGTATCGTAATTTTAATCAGTATGAAAAACACAGAAACCATATGACTTGGACTTGACTTTGACTTGACTTGGATTTGCGGGTCAGGGACTTGGACTTGACTTGGATTTGCCGGGTCAGGGTCTTGGACTTGACTTGGATTTGCCGGGTCAGGGTCTTGGACTTGACTTGGATTTGCGGGTCAGGGACTTGGACTTGACTTGGACTTGCCGGGTCAGGTTCTTGGACTTGCGGGTTAGATGACTTGGATTTGCGGGTCAGGGTCTTGGACTTGACTTGGATTTGCCGGGTCAGGGTCTTGGACTTGCGGGTTAGAGACTTGGATTTGTGGGTCAGGGACTTGGACTTGACTTGGACTCTAAAATATATACTACTACTACTAAAATATATGAAATAAAAATTAGAATTTAATCTTCCTCATTGAAGTGCACACATGTTCTAATTTCTTGGAATATCTCTGCTGCAAAGAAATATCTACAGAGTATATTTAAAACGCTGCCATTTTGGCTGAATTATTTACAGTTTTTCCCAGTCGCTTTGGCTCATTTCTCAGATCAGAAATTATGGTTTCAAAAGTTTAAGTACATTTCTCACAATATTTTGTACATACAGCAAAATACAATACAATAACTGCAGAATCACCTCACCCTCTCAAAATGCGTAGTTCATGAATCAAAAGCAAGTATTTCTGAGCCTCAGAATACAGAGGTTTAAGTACACGGTCATCAAAATAATCCACTATATTCTCAGTTTATGCACTAAATTATACTGAA
>OMNZ01107463.1:0-21136 GCA_900303255.1 Lesueurigobius sanzi
GTCCTTGGGCAAGACACTTCACCCACTTGGCTGCATACACTGGTGTATGAATGAGAGTGTGAATGGTTCCTTGATGTAAAGCGCTTTGAGTGCCTAAAGCAGGTAGAAAAGCGCTATATAAATATGACCATTTACCATTTATTGTTAGAGGGCGATTAGGGGATATTCCCGTGAGTGCTACATGCCAAAAACAAAATGCTTTAGCTGTTTGCTTTAGCTGTTTGATTTATCTTGCGTCCTACATGACTCTGCACCCCTCCAAACTTACTGGTATATTATTATACATATTTTGCATGTGTCCCGCAATCGTTTGCCTGCACAAACAACAACGTCAATGTAAATTGTAGCTTTCTTTTCTAATTTTAAATGCAATGAGATGTTTTTTTCTTAATCAAAGTTAAACTTGTCCCACTGGCAGATTTATTTTAATTAGCCTACTTGTATTGGCACCTGCTCCAGCTGAAATCAAAACGGTGAGGGTGGATGGTATTGTGTGCGCTCTGTGTTGTTGCAGATGCAGACTGTATTATGTAACGCACAGACCTTTTAGTGTCAGACTTCAGCAAAAGCCATGATTCTGCTTAATCCGTGCCTTCCCTTTGACACGCACCGTACGGGCAGACCGACATGTGACGAGAGCATTACGACTCACGCATCTGGACTCCTCATTAACGGCCGGGACTTTGTGCTTTTCAAAGTCTGGGTCCTCACTGCACTGCAAAAAAGAAACACAAATCTACAGTCAACAATGAAGCTGTGTTTTTCTATACAACACGATACACTTTAACATTTGACTTCATGGAGTTTAAAGGGACCATACCTGATTTTTTCCTAGTAGTGGAATGAAATGGTTTTTTTCCTTTTTTTTAGTATATTGGAAATCTAAATATGAAGCATTTATTGTCAATTTTCTGAGTTTGCAGGCTAGTTTTCTTTGCATTTCTGTGACTATGACCCTAAAAAGTGACCCTGCCAGTTGTGAAATGTGCTTATAAACTCGTCTCTCGAAGAAACACAATTTCAGAAATTTGTTGGAAAAGTTAGGAATGAGCTTGGACCACAACTATCAATTAGTTTTACTCGCTCCTTCTTCCATTATATGTGATTTCAAAAATTATTTAAAAATCAGGTATAGAGCCTTTAAGGTCACATCTGCACCAGTGCTTTATTGGCAGCTCATATTTCAGTTTTCCCTCAAACGTTACAGGTCATTTAAAAAATGTGTACACTGAAATGAATCTGGATCAGTGATAATTTTGTAAACAAATATTTTTCATAAATTTTCTTCAAAGTAATACATTTGCTGACTAAAATTAACCAAAAACTAAATAAAACGTTGTTATGAGACTAAAACTTTGACATGAATCTACATTGACTATGGGAAAATCTAAATAAAAAACTAAATAGGGACTCAATCTAATTTTCAGTGATCCAGTTGCCTTGTATTATTGAAATTCATGGTATTTTTGTAGACTGAAACTAGACTGAAGAAAAACATTTGTTTGACTAAATCTTCACTAAAACAACGTCTAAAATATCAAAATGAAATATCTAAAATGTCAAACCAAACACTAACCAGAATTGCAAAATGAAACGGAACAAATGCAATGAGATATTTATCCAAAAATCATTCAAACCAAGTCTACCGGCTACAATTGACATTTGGTCTCACTATGTTTAACCACAAACAAATCTAATGTAAACTATTGAAATCATTTTCCAAAGTCATTTTTCCAGCCTGGTGTGATGTTTTTGTGGTGCACTCTCCTCCCGCTCTTTCCACGTCACGTTTGAGCAAACCTCGACTGAACTCTCCCAGCGGCTCATTCTGCAGCTGCCAAACACAGAGGAGGCTAACGCTAGCGTTAGCATCGCTAGCGTTAGCCTCCTAACGCTAGCGCCGCTGAGAGCAGAGCGCATTGTGGGATTATTACTGAGGCCAAAGCTGCGAGTGATCAGCCGAGTGGAAAAGGGCAAGTCAGGCTTACGGTCGTAAAAGTCATAAGAAGGAATTATTACAGTAACTATGCTGTCTGTGTTTTCTTTTTATGTTTTATTATTAGGGCTGGGTAACTATTCGGATTTCCCAAATCGATGTGATTCTGTTCACAAGGGCCCGATTCGATTCATGATTCACTTTGATTTTTCGATTTGGTTAAGTACATCATGCAGTACCAATTGTACTTGCATATGGTCGACATTCTCAGAAGAACGTATGCACTTTATAAAAATGATTATTCCACTAAAATATGCTTCTATTATCATAAAAGGCTATACACTTGACCTTCTATGTTCCATCTGTGTTTATTCTCCATATTTTTCCATCTTTTAGAAAACAAACAATAAAAATGTTGTCCCAAAGTTCCCCAGATACCATAGATTACCCCACTAGTATTTTGGACACAAATTTTCAATGCCACTTTACACCACTCCCTCCCCTAGAGGCCTAGAAGAACATGGCTGGGCTCATTTTAAAGCCTGAACCCTCCTCTTCCCAATGGTTAATATATAAACATAAGTCTCTATGACATTTCCTGGCGCCGATATTTGCTAAAGTCGTTGGTGGCACAAGCGGCCCCAGCCTGTCTGTCGCAGTCAAATGATGGATTTTCGTTTTTTTAAATCGATATCAGGCTATTCAAAGGAAAATCTTTTCAAATTGATTAATCGATTTATTAAACCCAGCCCTATTTATTATAGAGTCATTTTTGGGCTGTTCTTTGTAAAGCACACCTGTGCAATGTTCATGTGCTCTAAGCATTTTGAGATGCCACACCTGTGAGTGACTGAGAAGTGCTCACTAACACAGATTTTGACGGATTTGTGAACAAAATATGACAGAAATGGTTCTATTGGGTTTATAGAAGAAGTTTGATGTCTTTGAGTTCACTCCATGGGAAATGTGTTGCGTTTAAATTGTTGATGAGTATAAATACAAATTTTAATTGGTCTCCAAAGGGCAATTTTTGTGCAAATAGTGGAGTGTACAAGTCGACAGCTGACAAGTATACTAGTTAAATTATGAATAATTTAAATGGTTAAAATGAGTAAATAAACAAACCTAAATACTGTACAAGTCAGTGCAACAAAAATATAGTATATAGTATAGTCTATATTCTCTATGGTTTATGTCAAAATGAACACAAACAGTCTTCCATATCTGGAAAACAAGTTCTAAAATTCCCAGCACCCAATGCTTGTAAAGTTTTTAAGTGAACCCTTAAATTTTTTATTTTTTTTTATGCAGGAAGAGCGCCTTGATTTTCTTTCCTTTCAGCTTTCGCTCCCTATACACACCGAAAGATAATTTTATACAAATTTCCTGAGCTCTTTGAATGTTGACGTTTCAGATTATTGTTATTCTAACTCTCATTCTCCTTTTATCCCATCCACAGCTGGTGAAGCTCTGCAGTGGGATGATCGAAGCGGGAAAGGCCTATGTGAGCGCCAACAAACTGTTCGTCAGCGGCATCCGCGACCTTTCCCAGCAGTGCAAGAAGGACGTGATCATTTCGGTGAGTGCTCCTCCTCACTCTGCAACACTATTGGTTCAAGAAGAGACACGGCAGGTGGAAACGTTAAAATGCAGGGTTCCAATGTTGAGATTTTTGACTAGTTCCCCTTTAGAGGTGGGCATAGGTATATCTTCAATGTTATGAAATTGACAAAAAGCTCCAAAAACGTCTGCTGAAAAATATAAATTAAAAATGGTTGATGTGTAATCTACTCTCCCAAAATAGTGTTTTTTTCTGCACTTTTGTGGTTTATTCAAGATGCAATGTTTCCAGCATACTTTTGCGTATTTTTCACGGTTCGCAAAAATATAATTTGATTATTGTTATTGAGAAAGTCACCCAAAATATCGAGATATTTATTTTTCGTAATGTCGCTCACCCCTACTCCCCTTTACCATTTTTATCTTATGACATTCTGCAGAGTCGCGTCACTTTATCAGGAAATACTTGATAAGCGATTCCCCTCCAGCACTTGATTTTTATCTGTGAAAAGCGCTTTATAAATAAACTTTACTTACTTACTTAATTACTAATAATTACTTACTTACGGCACGGCTGAGGACAGCTGTGTTACCCACTCGCTGTTAACCATTTATAAATACTGACATGTGACACATGTAATGCGACCAACAAGATGCTGTAACTCAAATATGGTAATCTTCTTTCTGAGGGGATATCCACTCACATGCGCAACTTTAGAGCCTGTTTTTGCTAAATTAGGTTTTTCTTACACACTTGCAAACAAATTTCAACGTAAATAGCTCCTACAGACTAAAAACTTTCCAGTCTTGTACTTAACAATATTTTGAATGTTTAATCCGAGGGATTTTTCAATATCTAATCACTAGCTTTCAGCCTTGAACCCCCCAAACCAAGGCAAAATATACATTTTTACATACTTTTTCACTAATCACTAGCTTATTTAAAAACTAAACAAGATCTAAAATCCTCTCTAAGCAAATCTTCATAACTAATACAGTTGTGCGCAAAAGTTTATGTACCCGTTTAATCTTTTTCATACAATATGAATGATAACACAGAAATCTAGTGGTTGTGTGAAGCCATTTATTTTCATTTGGCTTCCATAATGAAACTGAATCTACTCAAATGTCCCTGATCTAACCTTACATGACCTTCAACAACTGCCAGGAAAATTGTTCAGGAGCAAAGAAAAACTCACTTCAGCTGAAATACAGGACTCTCTGACAAAAATAATGTTTGTTTCAAGATGCACTATGTGTAAACTTTTGATCAGGGACATTTGGCTGGTTTCTAGTCGAAAAGCGTAAACAAACAGGTTTTTGACAATAAATGGCTTCACACAACCACTAACCATGAGTGAAAGGTTTTTGTGTTATTATTCATATTCTATGAAATGCATAAGTTTACATCCCCTGACATCCTGACCGGGTATGTAAACTTTTGGCCACAGCTGTATATATACTGTACATAAAAAACACATTTATACATTTAAACCTGGCTCTATCTGTCATGTGGTTGTGTAATATGTGTAGTCTTGGCCATTTTTCCATTTATCTACTGTAAACGTTTCAAATTTAATCTCTAAATTCACCTGCAGCGTCTCGCCTTAAAACTCACATAAGAGGAACGACTGAACTCGCATCAAACCACTTTATCCTGCAGTTTTTATTTGCATTTGTTCTGTGCATGAAACGGTCTTAAACATCAGTGAAAATGCGATTACTAATGGATTAGTCAGGAGGCTCTGCCAGGCCTGGAAAGTTGGTCTGGCGACTGTAGCGTCTGGAATAGATTCATTACTTTCTATAAAAAGCCCGTTTTGGCCTCATTCTCTGACTAATTTCTGCGTATTTTCGCTGCGCATGTGTTTCCATTGTTTAAAACAGAGAAGCAGTCTTCCATTTCTCCCAATTTACCATCAGAGACTCCCAACAATATCGTCTTTGAGAACTCGCGAGCAAAAATCTGCACGTGCAGTATTGTCTTGACTTGAAAGAACACAAACACAATGCAATTATCTTGTTAAAGTTTTCAAACTGTCGCGGTTTGTTTTGCTTGCAGGAGTGTCTGGAAAAGTGCGGGGAAAGCCTCCAAGAAATCATCAACTACCATATGGTAAGACGAAGTGACCTGGTTTGCTCCGACGTCGGGCTGTAATGATATCATGGCGTCATAAAGCGCTGACATTTACAGGGTGCGGAGGCCTCACTCGTGTCCCATATATCCCCCTTCACTACAATAGGGTCCAGCTGAAATGTATGCGCTGGATTGATTCTTCACATGTCGCTGGCTCTTTGCGCTTTGGCTTTTATGGTCGGTCTATTATGCTGTATCCAAGGCTGGCCCTCCCTTTAGTGAATCTATACCCACCGGGAGTTACCCAAAGGACATACTGTGAAGTGTAAACACATACAGGCCTGCTGTGCTCTATGGCAGGGCTAGGCCGGTTTTCATCGGGGTAGGTCGATAATTTTCCTTTTCAAGTGAAGTCGAGAGCCACTTTCTCCAAATCCAAATGTTGTACATCACATCAATCAATCAATTTATTTTTGTATAGCCCGATATCACAACAAGAGTGGCCTCAAAGGACTGCACAGACATCAAAACAGTGAAACAAGGAGCAGCAAATGTAATGTCCAAACAAAACAAGCCCAGGGTTTATTTCCATCACAGTGGCCTCTGTGACGCTCCAGGATCAACTGTGTTCAGGGTTTTGTACCAGAGACTCACCAGAAACCCAACACACAGCCACTAAAAGGACAAATACACTCTAATATCAAGTTTTTTTTTTCCACATAAAAGGTTACATGATGCACCTTTTTAAACTATGTCTGTGTAGGTTCCCAGAAATCCAGGAATTTTCCATTTTTAGAAATATTTTCAAATGTTGAATGAGTGACAATATTTGAAAATAGTTCCATGGCCTTTAGACCATCTGTACAAACCAATTAAATTAATTTCCAGAAATGTAATGTACGCATGTTACACCTATATTTTCTAACTACCGTACTACTAACTATGTACTTAAGGCTTATAAAATCTCTAATTGGCTAGTTTTGGAAAAAATTGCCACAGAGGCCAATGAGTTTAATTGTTTGTAAACATTGTGATGTTCTTCAGTGGGCGGGGCTTAGCCTGGAGGAAAGAGCGGTCTCTGGAGACTATTGAAATCTGTGGAGGTGACTGTTTTGGTATTTTAAAAAAGGATGCTGCAGCAAGTGGTTCAGTTTGTCAATGTTTGGACATAAAGTCACTCACTGTTGGATTGTGCAAGCTACGAAATTTGATTATTGCTTTGGATGGAGCGAGTCATTCACTTATGAAAGGGCGCAGCATAAAGTTTGTGTAGGTTCTCAGTCGTACGGTGCAGCATGAAACTAGAAGACCTGAAAGGTCAGAGGCTGGACATGTTTATGACCTGAGGGGTTGAAAATAAAGTCTTGTTTATGGTCTTTAGAGGAACCTTTTAGTGTTATTGCTGTGCTTTTGGAGATAGCTGTAGGTCGCTGATTCTTTTGGTCATATGTTTACGTTGATTATGATGGTTATGATGGAAGTATGGTGGTGTTTAGTTGCGTAGTTTGTTTGTAAGTTGTGGCGGTAGTATTAGAGCCGAGGACAAAGTGCCTGGCACTGTCAGGCATTTAGTCCTGTTCGGTCCGGGCCCCAGCGCATTGTAAGTCTGTTCAATTATAAACTAAAACTAATTATGTAACAGCTCACACTGTTGTTTAAGGAGACAATGAAGGTATTTGTCTGTGATCAGTTTATGGCAGAAACCGTAGAAATAGGCTAGCATGAGAGCTAGCAGGACTGAGTTCATATATTTTCTAAATTAATTCACATTTCCTTGCCAATATAAATTAGACAACTGTCAGTGATTCTGACAATCAAAATTCACTACATTATTTGAGGGAAATGTTTTGAAATTTAGCTTTAAGCCATCTGAGTCTAGAGCCTATCATGTGGTCTGTATTTTGCAATTTCCAAAATAAATGTACATTTCAATGGTGCTATAAATATGGCAACAGTCAGGGAGAAATTGAACATACTAGCTTGCTGTGAAAAGGTCTATAGAGTAGAAATGGCGTGACCTCTTCTTTTCCCAGTTTGAAAACAGTTATTTATTTAAACTTGAAACCATTTCCATCATCTCCTCTTCTTTCCTAGTCCACTTACAGTACATTACCCCCCCTGCCTCTCCTTTTAGTGCTTTGTGGGCCCCCTCTCAGACCCTGACCCCTCACCCCCTCCTCGCCCTCTGCCCCCCCCTCGCCCTCTGCTGCCCTTTGAAGTCCATTAGCCTGAACCCAGTGCGTGCCTGCTGTAAATCCAGTCTGTGCATTCCTCTGTGGAGCTTCATCACAGTGTCTCCCGGTCTGTGGAGGTCTAATGCAGCAGGTTGTTTAGCCTGGATTAGCTCCAGCGGCGGGACGTTTGGCTCCACGTTACCCGCGGTAACCCCATCACACGTCACAGCTGATTGGCCGCTCTGTTACTTATGGGCAGGGTGTGCATGACCCAACGCTCGTCAATAACTGTGGACGCCTGCTGCCGTCGATGAAATACATTAATACAAAATGAATCAAGGAATAAACCCACGTGATCAGAGCGGCACTATCTGATGATGCACTGCTTAAATATATATCATGATGAGTTAAAAAGACTACAATTTAGCATATTTGACTGTAATCTGAGTAATTCTGATTTGCCAAGTAAAAAAATCTGCCAATAGAAAAGATTTATTTTGGATAAAATTAGATTTATTCTATAGTTTTTATGTACAGTATGAAATTTAAAATTATTTTAGGTGTAATTAGATGGTTTACTTACCTGCTCAAATCAAGCTCAAATATTCTGATTTTAACAAAACTTTTCAGTCTTTGAAATGTGTTTCTTGGAATACTTTCCACTAAAAAAGCATCTGGGTAAACTTTTGGGTCCAGAGTTAAGAACCACTGTTTGAAAATGTATTTTCACCCTTTTGTCACTCTGAAGCCCCTTCAGTCAAATTGGTCCAGAGGGCACTCTGACCAGTCCCCTTTCCAAACACAGAAATATATTTTTTTAGTTATACAACACACAAATCACATATTATATTCATATATTTTGCTGAGGTGCCCAAACACAGCTTTACAGCATAAGCCACAATGATGCCTTGTACAAAAACAATAGAAAATCAAGGCTAATATTGTAACAGTTTACGTGTGATCATGCATTAACCATTCCCCTCCTTGGATCGGGCTGAAAGGACCCCTGTGGTGCTCAGATGAATAATAAATACTGATGGTTGTACTTATTGTGTGTCACAGCTGCCTCTGAGCCTGTGGTGAAGGCAGTAAAGCAGAATACAGTATTCACAATATAAGGACTGTGCCATGTCCCTGTACTACCATGTACTGTATGTTCTCGTTGCCTGCAGTCAAACAAACAGAAGACTATGGTTTTTTTCTCTTTACTGTTGGCTGAGTGCTTAGAGTACATGTTTGTCCATGGATCCATTGGTCAGTGGTTCAAATCCAGCTTCAGCCAGTGCACACTGTTCAATTTGAACATATCCTTTGGACAAAAATGGAGTTTAGTTTTAGTTTAGACTTTGGCAAATAGTTATTTTCAGTTTTCGTCCTCTTTTAGTTGACTAAAATACAGTATGTTGTAAATTCAGTCGACTAAATCTAAAAGTAATTTAGTTGATTTGCTGCTTGGGGATTCAGGTGCACTGCATGACATTCTGAATTATACTGTTGGCAGCAACATCCTCCTAATGACCTGCTAGACACAGAAAATTAGATTTTTCGCAGTGGGCAAGTAGAGAAAGGATTTGGATGGGGACTTAACCTATTTAATGGTGCACTATGTAACTTTTGAAGTGAAATAAACAACAACAATTGGTGCATTGGTGCATATTTGACCTTTTAGTGACCCAGTGGCTGTATGGGTGCAACATGGCACCTTTACTTTCCATCACAGCGAGTGGCCTCTATAACACTCCGGGATCAATTGTTTTTATGGTTTCGTTGCAGAAACTTACCAACCATAAAGCTTCATTTTAGCCAGCAAATATAATACTTTATTACTTTGACTGAAATTATGATGAAATCATTTTGCCAATAATTTCCCGGTCGCCGTGCCCTTGGGCAACACTCACTGAATTTACCTCGGAGCGAAATAATAATCGTCCCCTTTGGAGCACTTTGTCAGCTAGGTCTAAAAAGCTATGAAAATAAATTCCCATTCCCTGTTTCATGCCATGACAAACGAGAGGAAAAAAACAACTTAATCATGTATCATTAAGACATTGCCTGGATACTGCTATAAACAACTGAATTACTAAAGACAGTGGGTGCCTTTCTGGTGCTGCGCAGAGGAGTGTGTCATGTTGTGATTGGAGATTATCAAGGATAATACCTGCAGTTTAAAGCTGTCATCAGTGGGTCCGCCCTCACGGAGCTGTCCCTGTGATGGCTACAGTTCAGGGGAAGGAATGCTGCTTAACAAAGGCACCTTGTTGAAGATGTGGGAAGTCACTAAAGTAATATCTGACACTGTAATCGAGCACAGGCTTGAGGAATGAGGCAAGGACATGCAACGTCACAATAGGTCGACTATAGCTACTTCCCAAAGGCTAAACACTGGGTTATGTGGGATGGTTATGATAATAATGGCTTTTAAAGTAGATGTTCCTGACCACTTGAGACGCGCTGCTCCATCAGCTGTGTCAAAATTGGATTAAAATATCTTAAATTTCCAGAAAAATAATGACATTGCGCGACTATTTTACTGCATAAGTTTGTCGAAAATACAAAATAGTATAATTCAAGACCATAAATATAGAATATTGATAGACCATGTGACAGCCTCAATCCTATTTACGTTAATAACAAGATTTAAGAGAGAATCCATGATGCAGCTCAGTCTCCTCCTACAGAGCATGTTCCTGAATAGAGCAAAAGGGCAGGAAGACTCAGAATCTTTAACTTTAATATTGTTGCAGTAAAGAACGGAATTTCGTTTAGTATAGCTCAGGGCCACTGTGTCTCTGCACGCCGCCACTTTCAACAGTTTCACATACACAAGACGCGTACATGCAGGTACAAATGATTACATGTGACATAAGAGGGATGTATACGTTACGTGAGGTGAAATTCGCTCTGGAGGGGCAGGCGGCGCGGCAACGAGTCTTCTCCAGGCCCTGTTATTCAAAGCTAAAGCAAAATCTTTAAAATACATTAAACAAAAACCAGTGTGTATAACTCCTGTAACTCCTGTATAAAAAAGAAAAGTCTGTGGAGCCAGGCTTCTAAACCGTTTTGGACACATGTAAAGACCCCATAGGCTTCCATTCTTTCTGGAGTTGCCCCTATAGCCACTAGGGGGTGATATAGCAGCAATGTCGGCACCCGCCATGAGGACCAAAGAGAAGTGCCATGGCTAATGATAGATAGTCGGGTCGGAAGGGCCGGTGTCATGACTGCCATGACACAAATTAAGGATAGGGACATGCTTAAGGTTAAGGTTAGGTATCTTTTCAGACAAACCAACTCATATCTATCCAAAATCCCAGCAGACCGTCCCTCCCCACCTGACTATCTATCACTAACCAAGTGACATCCTCGCCCATTAAAACACATTCAACAGTTTTGGCTGAAACTGTACACAACTGATAGAAAGTTGCCCATTGTATCCAAATCGCTTTTGAATATTGAAATTTTACCACCTCCCTGTGTTTGTTTGAATGTTTGCAAATCTTAAGAAATACAATATGCTGATTGTGATTTTTTCACTTTTTTTTCATTTAGTTCTATTTTAGCTTTGTTTTAGTTTTAATTGAGTTTTGTTTTCACACAACTTGAATGGAACAAACAAATGATATAGTAAAGTATCACCATAAAACTAATAATAATGTATTTTTTCTCCTATCGCACAGTCACAGTGATGTAGGCATGTAAGTCTGCTGCATTGCCTATATAGTAACAAAGACTAATGGAGGCTTTTCAAACACCATATTAATATCTCTGTTTTTTACAATTATTCCCTTAAAACACTAGTAATGCAGTGATAATCCCACTAAAAGTTGACGTTACAGCTTTAGCTTTAGATCAGTTCCTCTGCTTTTGTCAAACGCCAGCTCCTCGCTCCTCCTGCGTTCCTCTCTTTGAAGAGCAGTGATATATTTTTACTGAGGGAACAGTGTTTGCGTCTCTGAGGAGCGATACAGAGTGAGGCTTCAACAGAACCACGAGCCTCCCACTGAGTTTTGTTTTGTTTTCCACTTTCCATATTTAACCGACAGACACTGGCGCTGGCATCGGCGAGGGAGCGACCCAGTCTGCAGACCCACCGTGGAGGCAGAAATACTTGAAATGTCTGCTCTCAGAAGTGCTGTTTCGAGCTGCTTTTATAATGAAGACACAATTTGTAAAAAAAAAACAAAAAAAAAAACTAATACATTGCATTAATGAACACAGCGTTACTTTTAATCTCAATTTTGTCAGATTAACATTCATGTGGTATATCAGGTTCATGCATGGGGCCATTACGTAATTGTACCAGGAAGTAGATAAAGAAGCGCTGCAGAAGTCAACATGAACGGACCGACGCAAACTGGATTCATTCAAACCTGCGTGAATGAAGTGAAATAATGCTCCAGGTCTGTTTTTGACAAAGGAACATTAGAACATGGTTAAAAGCTTGAGATGTTGATCTAGCATACACTCACTCCCAAATATACTAGTAGAACCCAATAGGCAAACCAAACCAATGCTAAATATTGATATAAATATTGCATATAACCTCAATTTCCCCATTTATTGTCAGGCCCTTGTATATTTTATATATAGACTCCCAGGACGCTCCCCATATGATCCTTTATGTGAACAGACTTTGTTATGCAGCGTACAGCTCGGTCCGCCTCCTCTCATTTCTAATAGATGCTCTGAGTCAAACTGGTCATCAATATTTAATCTGGTATTCATATGGCGTTTCATGCTTGGATTAAACCTCAGATGTGTAGACAAGTGTTGGCCTGCTTTACGTTCCTGCCCCAGTCCATTGTGGAATATTCAGATACAAAGAAAGATTCAGAGTGACGAACTAAAGGGATTTTCTTGTATCAAATAAGAGCTTTTTAAATCTTTGTTTGTAAAATGGCAACTAGTCTAGCAACTATGGGCCTTGGGCAGTAGGTTACACTTGTGATTTAAAGGGAGACACTGCAGACAAAAGTACATTTATTTTATTTTATTAATTTTTTTCAGATTTTGGGTCAGTTTAGTCTCATTTCACCATACATTGGCAAATCCTCACAGTAAGGGGAGAAAAACTAGAGGGCTCGGAAGGTCAGTACCATAAAAAATAAATTGCTTTTTTGGGAAGATGCTCTTTGGTGTTGGGGGACAGAAATTTGAGAAAAAAACAAATCTATTTACATTTTCTAAAACGCCTTTATTCTGCTGGGCTAGTGCATATCAAAATCATTTAAAACAAATTTGCTCCAAGCAAGCCTTTTTCCAGAAGTAAAATACCAGCGACTATGTCTCCTGTATTTGTAGAGGAGTAATTGAAAAACTAGGACATCTGGTGTGATTATGAACTCAGAACATCTGGTGACCTGAGGGAGTGGCCGCACAATTGAGTGAGGACACAACCTCACAACTAGGTGACCTCACCCGAGAGAGGTTTTGATCATTATTATTATCTCCACATGAATAATTATATAAGAAATTGTAACTTCAAAGGTGATTTTCTCAAACTGCATTTTTCTTATACTTTTGCAACAACATCTCCACTATTTCCAGTCTTGTACAGTTGAGGGTTAAGGTGTTAAGGTGAACTTTATTGTCCCTGAAGGGAAATTTGTCCTGCATTTGACCCATCCTTCAATGCCACTGGGGCAACCCGTCAGGAGCAGTGGGCGACCGCAGTGCAGCGCCCGGGGACCCATCTCCAGATCTTGAACCAGGCTCATGGTCAGAATCACCTGGCAGGAGGATTTTAACCCGGAGGACACCATCCAGACATGGGGAGAAACATGCAAACTCCGCACAGAAAGGCCCGCATGGGCGCGGAATCAAACCCAAGACCTTCTTGCTGTGAGGCAAGAGCGCTAACCACTCAACCACTGTGCCGCTTAACAACTACTTAACAATATTTTGAAGGTTTTTCCAGAGGAGTTTTCAATATTTAATTCCTAGCCTGATTTATTGAGTTTTGAAAGAACAAGGCAAAATTTAAATGTTTACAGATGTATTATTCACAAATAGGAGTTTATTCAAAAACAAAATAATATCCCCAAAATCCCCTCTGCTCCCTCCATTATTTGGATTTCATTGCCAAAAATACAGGCAATTTTAATAGATTTTTATATGAAAACAAAAAATGACTGAAAACTTGCAATACCCGCCCCTCTCATATATATGTCAGTGACATATTGATATCACTCAGTTTAAATGTGTCCTATTCACCTGCAGTGTTAATATTTCCCATGCATCGGGCCACTAAGCGCCCCACGTGTTTTGCACTGACTGCACTGCTCCTGTTTGTCACATTCACCTCCTTCTCCATAATGTGCTGCATCTTTTCCAAAACCCCAAACCAAAAGCGTAGCATGTGCCAGGGTACCACAGAGAAGCCCAGGAATGCTCTGCCCGGCTCTTCCCACTCTCAGGAAACTCGTCAGCAGGATTTTTACGCGGCTACAGTAAAACAACATGGCGGAGCAGGTCTTTATGGAAGAGGCGTGTGGCGGTTTGAAGAGAGCCCAGAGTTACAGCGGCCACGCCCCCTTGTTTACTGCTGGCCCCGCTGCCTTAGAGAGAGGCCTTGTGGCTTTATGCGCTCACGGTCGGTCAATTCTCACTGGTGTTTGTTAAAGGTGCATTGTGGCACCCATTAGTGCGCATTTGACCTTTTAGTGACCCAGTGTATACTGTATAGAGAGGAGCAACGAAAAGGTCAATTTCTATATTCTTTATTATTACTTTATTGTGAAACCAGAGGCCGCGTCCATTGAGATGAATGGGGAAACATCGACTGAGACATCTTCACATTTACGTCTGAAAAATAACATTTTATGTGTAAAACACATAAAATGTTATTTTTTTATATTTGTAAAACATATTTGTAAAATATATGTAGAAGATTCAGACAGAGGACAGTTCATGTTTTAAAGTGGGCTAAAGTTAGCAGGGAGTTAGCATGTTCGGATATAAAGTGTTTAGCCGTTCATAGTGATTTAATTTGATAAAATCCAAGGTTGTGGTAGTTTTCCTACGATAACTGTGAGGAATTTCGCAGCTTCTTATGTTTCAATATAGTTTTTGACTTATGGACAGCTAAACAGTTCATATTGAAGTCCGAACATGCTAACTTCCTGCTAACTTTAGCCCACTTTAAAACATTAACTGTTCTCTCTGTGAATCTTCTACAGCAAAAAAATCTCAAATATAAAACACATACAATTTTCTTTTTTTTGCCTCTGTGTCTGGGAATTTGCTGCTCTGTGTGCCCTTTTGATTGCCCCTTTGGGGACAAATAACGTTTTTTTGAATTGAATATTAGTTACAAAGATTTGTTTGGAGAGAATTTTTGATATCCTACTTATAGTTTACCAACAAACTAGTTATTAGTGAATAAATCTGTAAAAAATCTAATTTCGCCTTTTTTGGGGGGTTCACGACTCAATAAATCAGGCTGAAAATTGAATATTGAATAAATCCCTCTAAACAAACCTTAAAAAATATTGCTGGAGCTACTAAAGTGGAGATGTCACCACAATGTGAGAAAAATATATTTTGAATGGTCATTGAAGTTGCCATTCCCATTGTTCTATGGAGAAACATTGAATCAATGCCATAATGTACAGTCCTTATTGTAAAGAATAGGTATTTTATTTGTTCCAGGTGAAAGTTTAACAGCAAACTGGCCCAAAACCTGAAAATTGAGATTATAGTGTCTCCCCTTAATGTAGTTTGAGATCTGATTCAGCCAAAGTTTATCCCTAAAACCTTATCATAGACCTGGTTTAGCAGCTCATTTTTTATTACCTGGTACTGTGTGAGAAAAGTCTGACAGCCAGTGGTATTGCAGTGTTTCCCATTAATAACGGAGACTATGGTGACTCCCCCCATTTTCTCCTCCATAGTCTAAAAACAATGTGCGCAAGACACTAAATTATTTGCCTCCTGTCTCCATAAACATATAAAATGAAATACACTGTTAAAAAATAAATAAGTAAAATAAATTTAAAAATATCATAAGAAGACCATCTACAGTATATACCACATTCTCTTTCAAATCTGCAGGAAACACATATTGAAAACCGATTCACATTTGAAACGCGCAGCTGTCCTTTCCCTTTTGCCCCCGCACTGGGACCCTGCCGTCAGCCTCGGGTTCACGGCGACCTCCGGCACAAGAAGCCACTCATAGATTTCCTATAATTGGCCGCGAGTGCATCTGAATGAACTGGCACGTCTTTGTTAGTCCATCACACGGAGCTGGCGGTTTGACTGTGCAGTAAACAGGCCACAGAACGGGCGCCCTGTGTGGCTCCACTTTCACACTAAGCACATGTTTTAGTCCCATTAACTTTATAGAGCCGTAAAATGCAGGTTGAACGAACGCCCCGGAGGAGACAAACAAGTGATTTAGCAGAGGAAAGAAAGAGGCGCATTGAAAACCGACTATAGGCTTTGGAGGTACAGTAAAAATCAAGATTCAGTTCATAGTGCACATTTTAAACACGTCCAGAAGCATTAATGTTAGAGAGAAGACTCAATTAAGAACTGCAGATCCACTATGGAAGGGTTTCCACTGGGAATGAAAAAGTCATTAAATGAATTGTGCCATAATGAAGGTCTAAATGTAATTAAAAAGCATGAAATTGGGTTCAAACTAAATGTATTTGAAAGTAATGACATTTTCACAGCGTTTTGTCAAAGTTTCTCAGAGAAATCATGGTCTGAAATACATTGACCTGCAATTTAAGCTGAAATTGTGCTCTGTGACAATGGGGCGGCGTGGAGGGGCAGCAGTTAGCACTCCTGCCACACAGCACACCACACACCTTTCTCGTGTGGAGTTTGCGTGCTTTTTCTGTCTGTTTCCACTTCCACTAAATATATGTACAATAGGAGTCCCTTTTGGGGCAGGACTCCCCTGTGAGAGATTCTTAATCTCATAGGGACTGAAAGTGATAGTCTATTAAGTCTAAATGTATTACAAATATAATTAAATGTGTATAATTGACTAAGCTTGACTTTTTAAATGTAAAGGAAGTAAAAAAAAACTCATCAGAGTCTTGCAGGATTTGCGTGGACCAATGAAACAAACTTTCCTGTGTGCTGGGACCATAGAGTGTATAATATTGATGGAGAGCTAATTGGCTAGCTCTGGTCGAAGGTCGCTAGCATGCAAGGATTGTTTTCGGAAGCCGGAAGTGCCCATTGACTTAAACCTTTTGGCCCCTCTTTAGCTCATTATTGGAAATGGTGTTGTTAATATGGCCCTCATGTGCTTGTCTTACCACGCACTACACCATCCAGCAAGAAGGTCCTGGGTTCAATTCCTAGGCTGGCAGTGCCTTTCTGTGTGGAGTTTGCCTGTTCTCCCCGTGTCTGCATAGGGTTCCTCTGGGTGCTCCAGTTTCCCCCCACTAAAAACATGTACAATAGGATCCCCTCTGGGACCAGGACTCCCCAGAAAAAGATATTTTTAATCTCAGTGAGACTTTCCTTAAATAAATAAATAAAAGTTACATTTAAATTGTCTTAGAAATTCTCTCTCCTCATTTTGCAAACTTACACTTTACATACTACAAACAATTTCCCTCTACAACTTTCCCTTCATTCCTTCCACTACATACAACAATGTAGTGTTAGGGCATTAAACTGGAATTAAAAGGCAATCAATTTCAATACAGCGAGTCATCACTGACCTGCCGTTGTTTTAGTCTGGACTAAAAGTCTGTGATCAGTCAATTGAGACCATTCAAATGTGAGACCACTCCACTTTCATCAGCCGTTCAGCCCTTCCTCAGGCATGAAAGCGGTCACGTAAAGTCCCTCGTTCGGGTGGTTTCAGAGAACAGTGACGCACCTAGCTCCCTCTTTTAGATTTGACTTTTACGCACGGCGCGTTCTGGACAGACTGCGGTGTCATTTTGTTGCAAAGCCAAAAAGGCTCCACACCTCTCTCCTCCTCACTCTCCTCCGCCTTCCCGCTCCAGTGACCTATTTAGCAGCAGCGGGAAGATGTGCTCAGAAAGTCAAAGAGAGAGGGAGGGAGAGGGGTTTGTCCAATATGAAACGTCAGAGCGATGGCAGATACATTGAAGCCTGTGGATCATTCTTTGTGGCGTTATTTCATGTTAAACCAGGGCAAAAAAAAAAGTACATTTGAGACTGCTGGTGTCGGGGTCAGAGCCCTGATCTTTAGTGCCATCTGTTGGCCGAGGTTACAGGCTTTTTACAGAATTTATGCGAGAATGTGTGAAAAAAAGTGGTGAAGGGAGAAGGATGGGATTATTTGTTAGCCCAGTGTTACATTTTACAACATACTGTATTTTGATTTAGTTTTAGTCACTGAAATCTTATTTAGATTTTGCTGAGATTTTGTCAAATTATTTTTTAAAATTATTATTAAGGTGCATTATGTTACTTTTTATGTGAAAAAAAATCCAAAGCAAAACTTGATATTTGTGCGTGTTTGAGCTTTAGTGGCCCAGTGGTTGTGTTTCTAGTATGAAACCTTTGCTTCCCATCGGAGCAGCCTCTATGATGCTCCAGGATCAATTGTTTTTTGGGTTTCATACCAGAAACTTACCATAAAACCTAAAAACAATTGATCCTGGAGGCCGCTGTGATGGAAAGCAAAGGTTTCATACTGCACAGGTACAGTCACTCGGTTCAATCTACCATTTGGTGCCAACTTTCTTTAAAACAGAAATAAGTGTGTATGCTTCACCAGGCTACTTTTATGCATGATATGCCAAAACTAACTAGCCTGAATTATGCGTGATCACTTATTCATATCCTGAACCTTGGGCTCTGAAGAAAGGATTTAGATGAATCCTGAAACATCAGCTTTACTGGTAAAGGTGTTTCCAGCTGCTTTGTTTCACTGCGCTCATATTTATCTACCTGGATGATTGAGTTTTATTGACACTACAAGCAAAAGTCTTTTTTTTTTTTTTTTTTCAGGTTTTGTCCCAGTTTTATCTCTTAAGATATAAACCTTTACCTGAATACAAATAAATGACCTAATCTTCACAATAAGTCCAAAAAGGCCACTTTTTCTAAATGCATTTTTCTTACACTCTTGCAACAACATCTACATTTACATCAAACTTTACAGTCTTGGACTTAACAATATTTTATATACTAGTAATAAGTTAGTTGTAGTAATAATTAAAGATGCACCGATCCAATACCAATATCGGAGCCAATACCGAACCATTTTTATTTATCCTTTATTTATACAGGTTTGTCCCTTGAGACACAATGTCTCATTTACAAGAGAGACCTGACACGTTAAATGCAAACAGTAGGAATACAAGTTTAAACAGGACATGGTTTAAAATTTCTATAATCAGGTATTGATTCCAAATATCTAATACTGAACCAATACTTGTAGAATTCAGTCATTTCATTTATTTTTTATTCTCCACAATACTAGTTTTGATCGTCACGCAAATTACGGCAGTTAGCTGCAGTTTGCTAATGCTAGCTTCAACCAATGAAGACTGAGGCAGAAGCTATGACTGATTCACAAAGTAGTGATATTGTCCACTGTTGAAGGTCTGTGTTTGTATTTTAGTTTGAGAAATACTGTCACAGAATTACTGATAAAACACAAATGCAGTGCATCAATGATGAGATCACTGTATGTTGTAGTCGTCTATGTAACAATAGACCAGTCACTTTTTCACTCACTGTAAACCAGTTTCTTTACATAAACAACAAATATGTTGTTTATGTAAAAATTATGTATGATACTAACAATCGGTTAGTGTCGGGTATCGGTAGATATTCAACCCCCAAGTCTCTTATCGGAAGCAAAAAAGCTGGATCTGTGCATCTCTAGTAATAATAGTAATATGTTTTAAGAGGGAGTTTTCAATTAGGCAAAATTAGAATTTTTTACAGATTTAAATGTTTCTCAATCCATTATTTCGATTTAGTCACCAAAAATAAAGGCATAAAAGTACATGAAACATGCAATACATTTTGTACTCATATTTATGTCACATTGATTGGCCTTTATCACATTAATATTCTTCATTCTCTCTTTGTCTCCTCAGATTCTGTTCGATCAGGCCCAGCGCTCCATAAAGCAGCAGCTGCACAACTTCATAAAAGAGTGAGTATTTGGGAAGCAGGTTTTCCCACTAAAACTTTACACACATTAAATATTTATCGCAGGTGGAAAGAAGCGAACAACGTGTAAATAGCAACATACCCTTTTTACCTCCGCAGACCTTTTTGAGGCTTTGAAATATTTAACAAAGCGCATCGTTCTGGCACAGATCTGAGCCGCTGTGGGTGACCGCACTTGACTTTGAGTGCAGTGAGACACAGTAAACGCTTTTGTGAGGAGTTCCAGACTGTGGATTATCATTTTGATTGCATTTTCTTTATTATTTCTTTATAATTTTAATATATTGTCAAAAATATTTCAACATTAATAGTTGCAGTGTTGGTAAGAAAGTTTCATATTACTTTTAGTTTTCAATTTTCAGGTTTTCAGGCCAGTTTGCTCTTAACACGACACTACAAAATGATCTGAATACTGCAAAAGTTTCAAATTGATATCACTCAATTTATTTCCCTATTGACCTGGAGCGTTTCGCTGTAATGAAACTATATCCACTGTATTTCCAGTGACGTTCGTAAGTTCAAGGAGACGAAGAAGCATTTCGACCGTGTGCGCGAGGACATGGAGATCGCGCAGGTGAAGAACGCTCAGGCGCCAAAGAACAAACCTCACGAAGTGGAGGAGGCGACCGGCGCCCTCTGCATCACACGCAGATGCTTCAGACACCTCGCCCTGGACTACGTTCTGCAGGTCAGAGAAATCACCAACTACCACAATAAAGGTTTACTAGTCTTACAGAATGACAGACCAAAACCATACATGCGTTTCCAGTGACGTCACGCATAGTTGTGGCCGCTATCTTTTTGCCCAAAGTGGAATTATGCCACACTACAATACAATAGCATCACTACAACAATCAGTAATACAGTATCACTACTCACTCAGGATGAAAATAAAGGTCAACTGATTGACCACAGTATTTCAATTTCATTGTGATGAATGCTCACGAAGATAATCGCAAAAAGACGGCCCCAGAGAGCACATGGCTACATAAACAAACAGCAGACAGCTATGTTTACGGCAAAGACGCAGCTAGTGGCAGCAGCCTGGACGCACAGAGCAGGAGGCTACCACACAGAGCAGGAGGCTACCACACAGAGCAGGAGGCTACCACACAGAGCAGGAGGCTACCACACAGAGCAGGAGGCTACCACACAGAGCAGGAGGCTACCACACAGAGCAGGAGGATACTCTTGCACTAGCCAGTGGGCAACAAAATGGCCACCCTGACCACTGAGGACATGTGACTGAAACCCAACAGTTTC
>OMNZ01107468.1:0-12199 GCA_900303255.1 Lesueurigobius sanzi
TTTAAAATGTCATAACTCTGGATAGGAATGGGCTAGACACTTACTTTTTTTTTTGACATGTTCAGAAATTGTGGCTCACCAAGCCGCGGGCCTGGTGGATTCCTCTGGTGGGCCGCATCTGGCCCGCGGGTCGGGGTTAGCCCAGTTCTGCTATAATTGCTGCTTGCCTTCTATTTTACATATGCTAATTAGTACCAATACTTTTCCCCCAGTGTCAATATTCAAAAAGTAGCCATTTGGTATTGATACATCAATACTATGGTCGATCTGCCCATCCCATACAGTTGTGCTCATAAGTTTACATACCCTTTAATCTTTTGACTATTTTTCATAGAATATGAATACACAAATATCACAAATAACACAAATATCTTTTTTCCACTCATGGTTAGTGTTTGTGCAAAGCCATTTATTGCCAAAGAACTGAGTGTCGTCTTTTGAGATCATAATGAAACAGAAACTACTCAAATGTCCCTGATCTAACGTTTACATGACCTTCAACAACTGCCAGGAAAACTGTTCAGGAGCAAAGACAAACTCACTTCAGCTGAAATACAGGATTCTCTGACAAAAGTGATGGTTGTTTCAAGATGCACAATATGTAAACTTTTGATCAGGGATGTTTGGCTAGTTTCTAGTTGAAAAGCATAAACAAACAGGTTTTTTGACAATAAATGGCTTCACGCAACCACTAACCATGAGTGAAATAAAGGTTTTTGTGTTATCATTCATATTCTATGAAATGCATAAGTTTACGGGATGTAAACTTTTGAGCCCAACATTATGTTCTCATTTGAGCCTTTGCACTACTTTGTCCCTCTCCATGTCTCTGTAACTGAATAACCGAACGATAACTTTATTCAATTTTGACACATTTTAAAACAACATGTGAATGATTTGACTTAGAAGTCTTGCAAAACCTTTTTGATCATCCTCTGATTTAAATCCAACATTTGTTAGTCACTCGTCTAAATGTAAAATCTCCATCAGTCTGCTCATTCAACAAGAGCGGCTCCATACAGGACGACAAGGACACTGGGGAACATACTGGCTCTTTCAATGGAGAATGTTTGCAACAGCAGCAGTTACATAGAAATCACCCAACGGCGCTTTCACGGGCCTCAACGCTGCCGCAACATCGGATCACTCAATAGAAACTCGCGGAGTGCAACCTTCAAACAATTTCCCACAATGTCTCATAAGTCCCAAAGCAATTAAAATTTAACTCGTCAATACCCTCGGCGAAGTCTGAACCTGGCAAACTCTGATTTATTGCATTCAATGTCTTGGGCTTTTAACAATAATACTGTAACGTTGCACGCGGAGCTGTATTTGCTTTATTCGGAGTAATCCTGTTGGTTGCTTCTTATGCCACTGTGGAAGTGCTCCCATCTGTATTTCCTGCCTTTTTTTGTGCCACAAGTTTCCTCCACATTTGTAAAGCCCATAATCGCTCCCAGGACCGGTTCTGCTCCTCAAAGTGTGTTCATTAAAAAATACCCCGCTGAAGACATTTCAAACCCTGTAGTCGAAGGTGGCTCTCATTGTTGACTGACCACAAGGCTTTATCTCTTAGTAACGTGCTCCAATAAACCCTGTCAGCATCATTTGGCTTAGTAGACTTTGCATGAACTTTTATTAACTTTGCCTGCCAGCCTTTTTCTCAGCTCGTTCCTCTTCCCTGCCAGAGTTTTTCTATTTTAATCTATGGATATCCAATACCAAAATGAAGATTCAAGACTCTTCTTTCATTAAAAAAAAAGTCATATCATTATTTTTTTATTCACAGATGAATGAGGACAGTTTTAGTCAGAAACAGCTGTTTGGAGACAAAAAGCTGAGATAATTGCACTTTTATCAAAAGATTGTCCTGGTGGCCATCTACTTACTTTTTTCAGGACCGTTCAAATCAATAATTGGTTTTTATTATTGCAAATGTATTGATTTATTCACAATCACAAAAAAATGTGCATGATGGGAAAATTATATTTATATTTTAGTTTTGGTCTGATACCAGATCCAATGGCTAAAACCAGTTTGGAAATTATTTTAAAAGCACCTTCTCACTTCCACAATCCAGCTCTAGCCAAAAACAATATTAAAAATTAGGGAAAAGAGCCTGATGCTACGAGTGTATTCCAAGATGACAATGTCAGTATTTATTAGGGCTGGGTAAAAAGTGTTTCTCAATACAGCGTTCATAATTCAATACACATTCCAAAGAAACTGAAGGAAAATGATCTCATAGGTGCAATAAATAGTAGTTTGTATTATGATAAATATGTTCAGCAACTGAAACTTGCAGTTGCAGTAGTTAGTGAGAGTGTGGTGATGTGTTATGAATAAACCATGGGGTAAAACAAGCAGATTTAAATCATTTTCTTTTATAATTTGCGTCTCACGATACAGGTGCTCCATACGATATGCGTACTGTCAAGTGCTCCGTCACCAGTGTTGGGAGTCACTCATTACAAAAGTAACTCGTTACAGAAATATATAACTGAGGAATATAATATATCACTTAAACAAAATACAGTAATATATTAGTCATTACTATTCAAGTAACTCAAGTTTCAATTGAAACTCCCCACCAATTAATATGCAGCACCAATTCAAGTTGGACACTGGCGTAGCAGAAGATCTGTGGTGACTTGTGTATAGGGCTGGGTATCAGTCATTACTAGTACTTTAACTATACTTAGTTTACAATACGGATACCTGAATGATACTTTTTTCGATACCTATACTAAATTATTCGTCATCTACACAAAAAACATAAATATCTAGATAAGTTTAAATTACCCAAATCTTATTTATCAAAATTTGAGCTGTTTTGACGAGTTGATTTTTAGTGTTGTGTAGAACCATAAAACAAAACAAAAAATATTTTTTCGGTACCAGTTTATTTTTTCAATACCGGTAGTACCTTCATTATTTTTCCGATACCATACTGGTATCGTTTAACGGTACCCAGTCCTACTTGTGGAGCTAATGTTGTCAAAACAAAACACAAGAAGAAAAGGGACAAAGGAAATCTTTGATAACACTTCAGCGCAGTATTATTCTCCCTTTTTTCAGTTTATGTTTTGCTAAAAGTAACTCAAAAGTAACTAAGTAGTGTAACTCAGTTACATTTTTGAAACAGTAATATGTGATACAAATATGTTGCATTTTTAAAGCTGTAACTAGTAATATACTTTAGAATATATTCTATGGTACGGGGCGACGGTGGCGCAAGTAGTAGAGTGGGTCGTCTTGTAATCGGAGGGTTAGCGGTTCGATCGCCGCCGGTGCACACTGTCGTTGTGTCCTTGGGCAAGACACTTCACCCACCTTGCCTCCAGTGTCTGCGTACACTGGTGTATGAATGAGAGTGTGAATGGGTGAGTGGTTCCTTGATGTAAAGCGCTTTGAGCCTAAAGCAGGTAGAAATGTGACCATTTACCATTTATTACAATTTTGAAGTAACTTGCCCAACACTGTCCGTAACGACATGTTGCTGATACTGTATATTGAGCACAGCCCTAGTATTAATTGTGCTCAAATTGTGAAAAAGTGATTCAGAATATTGTTCACTTCTCATTGTTTGTAAAGTTTTTGTCCAAACTCATTCTCACCTCTTCTAGCGTGTTTAGTTTAGTGAGTTTATAAACCCATTTCTCAATTTCAAGGATCACTGTCATAATAACGCTAACAAAAACTATCCTGCAAGCTCACAATCAATAACAATGCTTTAACATGACATGGATCGTCTTTTTTCTTAAACCTCTGCATATTCAATAGACTGAAGGAGGATAAAACAATGTATTTAACTCCTGCTAAAAACAGATCGAGTACAGGGCCTTTAACCCCATTGAGAGTCTTTGGGTTGTACGCAGGGGTCCGACTCTTCCGCCGTCGTAGTTTTCGGTTTCAACTTCTCCGCGTATCTTACTCCAGCAGCGGCCAGGTGTGTTGTGACAGCTTTGCGCGATAACTCTCCATACCTTGTTCATCCTCCTGAAATAACAGCACTTAGGCAGCAGAGGCGTTCGAACCGCGGGGAGCTGCGTTCATTTCCTCCTCCTCTACCCACTCACACTCACACGCACACACACACCCACACCCAGTTCTGCAGCTAATTGGCCTCGTGGGGTTGGAGCCTCGTCATGCAAACACTAGCAAATAACTCAAGCTGCTTGCTCATGTTTGATATTCATTTTCTTTATTTTTAAATTTCCTAAAATAACACGGGGTGAACAGTGGCATTGATCAAGCCGGTCGTGTGAAGCGAAGCGTGCCGCGCTGTCATCCTTTCGAGAACTCTTTCCTTACCTTTTTATAGCTTCCGACCGAGGCTGCGAGATCTGACAGACAATCGCAAATAGACTGTTATCCAAAGATCATTCAGCTCTACTCCCTAAACTCCAGTTTCCATCTCTTTTTCTTCGTAATCTATGCACATGCCGCACCAGATCTGTCCAACTCAGGCCATGCTTTTAAGCGACGGCTCAATTTGCATAAACTGATAAACCGCGAAGCTGGAATCAGAGGGCCAACGCGTCAAAATCTCTACAAAATACGCATTGGCTGCCACGGATACAACTTGTACTATCTACTTTACATTCAAACCATGAAAGGAGAGGATGTTGCGGCATTGATCTTTGCCTCTTAAGATGTAGTTTTTAAATGCTTCTTGGTGTGATATATCTCTTTCTTGATGATATCGCTTTCAAAATGTCATCATATTGTAGTGAAAGTCATATTTTTGCTGACTAAAAGTAGACTAAAATTACATTAAAGGCAGTCAAAGAGTCTAAAACCATGACTCCAGATATGTCGACTCATAAAAACTAAATGAAAAGATATCAAAAGCATCTGAACTTGAACTTGAAAGAGCTTCAGATCATTAAATTCACCACCAAAGGAACAGGTCTGTGCTTTCTTCATGTGGGAGGAGCTCCTTGAAGCAGAATACATTGTAAAGTTGACTAAAATAACTGTACATTAGTTTTCATCGACAAAAGTTAGACTAAAAGATTCATCAAAAGGCTAAAGCTAAATTAAAATATGTTGTCAAAGATAACACTGCATTAAGTTGAAGGTACTCTGCGTAACAGTTTGCTAGACACCGTGGGTAATCAAAGAATGGATTTGGATGAGCTCCTTACCTTGTTGAACGTCATATTTGGCTGTCTTTAGTCAACATCTCCATTAGGGGTGGGAACCTCTGTGTACTTCACAAGTTACTTATTTGTGAGACAGTGTTTGGTCCAAGTTCTTAAAATGGAAGTGCTGCCCTCTACTGTCCTGACTGTGTTATTGACCATTACTGGCCTGTAATGGAGGGGTGCCCAAGGTTTTTTCCATGAAGGGCCAAACTAGGCAACGGAGGGCCAAATTAGCTGGCAAAGGGCCAAACGCAATACTATTTCACATGTAAAGACCAAATTTAAACAGATCTATCTTTTGTATATCCTTTATCTGCTGTGCTGCTGAGTAGGACATGCTGTTTTGGAGTTCTTGGGTACTATTAATCACAATGCACTCTGAGAGCCACAGTACATGGGAGCGCATAAAACACAGCAAAATATTAAAATCTAATGACTCGGATTGCACAGTACCCATTTGCAGTAACCGTTCTTGGGTACTATTGAGTCAGTCACAAATGAATCAGAATAAATACTCGAGGAGCCAAATCAAACGTACTTTGGGCACCCTCGGTCTAATGTGAAAGCACTGGAGCACTGTGGCCTCATCAATATTCATGACGTTGTTAATTAATATGCATGACATCATCAAAAGTATGGATATTAGCATAAAAAGTATCGCATCGTGCCGCAAAATATCACGATATATATATATAGACCCTTTCGCTGCTTACATCATCAGTGACATCAGCTGGAGGCAGGAAGTGAGCAAGAGAAATAAGATTAAGCTAAAACTAGTGATTATAAGTGTAGAACTACAACTAAAAAATGTCGTCCTGTTGTGGCTTAAGGAGCAAGAACAAGAGGAATGACATTTGAGGCTGTAGAATAAGGTTTTATCTGACATTTCCAACAATAGTTAGACATTTGTTTATCGTAACTATGACAACAGCTACAATGGAAAGCGATAGGGATCTAGCTTCCCGCCTCCAGTTAAGCCCGGACCGTTTACAAACAATGAAAAGAGATGCATTGTCCCTAATGTCCATGGAGACGAGCTGGAGACGTCCACGCTCTCAGTAAAGTTACAAATCAGGTCTTAGGGAGAGGAGAGCCGCTCACAGCAAAGACACAAGTTTATTATTCATTTTTTTGGGGGGTATTTTTCAACGATACAAAAATATCTGGGATAAAATAGACGCTTGTATTTTATTCGAATTGTTGAGTGAAATGTTACGTGGTGTAGCTTTAAGTGACTCACAATCTGCTATTAAATAAGAAGCAAGTTAACATTATAATATATCCTCACACTTTTTAGGCTACCATCTATTTGTCGACATTATAAGGCTCATAAAATGCCCCTTGTTTCAAATCTCGAACACAGACGGAGCAGTAACCAGGCTGCCCAGTATAAACACCCTTTGATTTCCTGTGGATTTACGTAGTGTTCGCTGAAGTATCCCTCTCCCAGCCTCTGCCCCCCCCCTCCCCGTCTCTCCCGCTCTCTCCCTATAAATAGGGGCTCGCTTTTTCTCAGCTTCAAGGAGCCTGTGCATTCACTCACAACAGCTCTCACACACGGAGCAAAACACGTGCTCTGCTGCCACCTGTTGGTAGAAAAGTGCAAAGCAATGAGGCTAATTTATGACAATGGCTGTTTTTTTTTAGATGTAGTGGCAATAAGGGCAGGACTGCACAGTTAATTGCAATCCAGTTGAAAAATATATATAATATAATATAATAATATATAAGTATTCACAGTTGGAAAATCACAAAAATGCAATTATTGAGGGGAATATAATGCCCTGTGAAGACAAATGATCTTTAACGTGTATTAAACCTGCTGAGTAAACTTGGTGCCTTTCAGTTTTACTATAACGTCGCTTACAATACTTTTTTCGATACTTATCCATACTTCTATGCATTGTCTAGAAATGAAAAATGGCCAAAAGATTGAAAGGGTGTGTAAGCTTTTGAGCACAACTGTATATTGATTGTAAGCTTGCAGGCTAGTGTTTTTCCTCCATGTATACATTGGGCTGGATTTCATATTCGAGACTGGAGGCGAGACTAACAAGTTAAGAGTAAACCAGTCAGAGAAACACATAGCCTGTAACATAAGTTTTGTGAGAAAAAAGGATAGAAGGCGTGCTCACGTAATGCATCGCTCCCTTGCAGCCTCCTCCGTGGTGATTATGTTTTCAAGAGAACAGATACATTATGGGAAATTCTAGCGCTGAAAGTGACGCATCACAAACTCCTGCCTCTGATTGGTCCAGGGTGGTTTTACCGGAGATTTGAGTCAAGGTCAAACACATTCCAACTCTCTTCCTATGTGTCTAATACATCGATGATGCCAGACTGGAGTCAGGTGTGAAACAGGCTTATGGTGTCATGCCTGTGAAGATTGGGTTGTTACAAATGTATTTGTTCCCATACAGTGTTCATGATTTAACAGTACCCCCCTCTAGCTGCTAATGCTGTAGTTTAGAGGTCCATGTTCTTTCGTTTATCAGTTTTGAACTGTCTGTTTAAATCGTAGGCAAAAATTCTTCAGTCTTCATCTGTACTCTGTAGTTGAAGTGTAGGACGTTTCGATCTTACTCCAAAGATCGTCATCAGGGCCTAGAGGCTGACTCCTCCTGCTGGTCTACTAGCTTTATAAACCCACAGCGTGCTCCAGGCCTTACTCTTTGGAGTAAGATCGAAACGTCCTACACTTCAACTACAGAGTACAGATGAAGACTGAAGAATTTTTGCCTACGATGGACAACTCCTGTACGACTGAGAACCTACACAAATGTCTGTTTAAATGTTATTACTCCACACTAATGTAACCACATGCAGTCCTAGAAGTCAAAGATTAGCATAAATTGTCCCCAAGTCTGAAAAGCCTTTACAGTTGCATTGTGGGAAGCCCTCACAACTTCGCAACCATACCCACTGGCATAACACTGACTGAAATGAGTCCCGTGCCGCCCCCTACAGGCCTCCGCACGCACAGAACGTGTGGGTTTAGTGGCAATAAGTGTTCATTTGAAGCTGTATTGTTGCATTGTGAGGCAGTACAAATGTATGGGGGGCTCGCTGTTCTTGTGATCACAAACAGGCCGTCCATTGTATCCCAGGCCAAATGAGCACTGAACCATAGAACTCTATCCCTCCACTACACTCTCCCCCCTCGCTCCTCCTCTCTGCACCTCTCTCTCTCTCTCTCCTTCTTGTCCCGGCGTGTTCACAAATATTTCCTCCTCTCGGCTTGACCTGTTATTTAAAGCCCCCTCCGCGCACTTAAACATTACGGTCTTCGGTGTTTTCCGCTCCCAGCAGTCCGCGGGAGACGCACTCACGCTGGCATCTTCTCGCCCCAGTCCGCTTCCCACAGTTTCATAAAGTTGAAAGTGCTGTCTCAACTTTATTTTGTGCTGATAAAAGAGGTGGTTTGTTTTTTTATACTAACTGCAGCAAACCTTGTGGATTAACTTTTAAGTCCCACTGACACCCGTAGGAGCTTTATTTTGAGAGGAGCAAAAGGAATTGTTCAGTTTGCAGTAACCAAATCATCTGTGACTTTTATTTCGAGTGAATTCACAACCTTTTTCTGCCAGTGACCCCCATTTTACCACATTGACAACCCAGACAGTCTCCTCCAACTTCACAAACGACTTCATTTCAATGGTTATTAACAATCTTCTCTAGAACAGTTATCATTCTATCAACGTAGTATGGAGCTATTTTCTCAAACACTTTGTGGACGCACTGTGAAGCTTTAGGGACCCCAATTTCAAGTTCGGATCCCAGGGTTGGGAAGCACTGTCCTATAAAAACAACAGGGACTCTCCACTGATGAGTCGGGGCCCAAAAGTAGGTCACTGAACAATTTCCAGCGGGATACAAGCCTTTTTTTATAGTCTGCTTCATGATCAGAGGTTGCCACCTTCTGAATGCCAGATGTCGTGAGATCTCTGAAGCCATTGCAGCGTTGGCCGCGGTAAATACTTTACCAGGATGGGCGAGTGTAGCCTGGGTGAGTGGTGGGTGGTACAGTATTAAGTTGGAGCATTACAGTCCCACCCAATGCCATTCTCTTTCGCCGGTGTCGGAAGTAAAGATCCCATTCAAAAATGACATAGACTACAGCTACAGTATGTGGTGACTTATGGGCATGAAACACACAATAACTAATTAAAGTTGTATCCAAAACTTTATAAATCAAAAGGTTTCCCATATTTTCAAGTATTTAGTCTTTTCTTTCTTAGCACAGAGCTGATTAGCATCTGTCGTGCTTATAAACTCTTTCTCTTTCAATTTTTCAAAAAGTCTATAGAGATTCTCAATGGGATTTTTACTTCCGGCACCGACCAAAAAAGAAGAAGAGCTTTAATTATGTACTGTATATAGCGGATAGCACAGATCGGTGCGACCACACTGCTGTTTGTGTAGGTTCTCAGTCGTACAGGAGTTGTCCATCGGAGGCAAAGATTCTTCAGTCTTCATCTGTACTCTGTAGTTGCAGGGCAAGACGTTTCGATCTTAATCCAAAGGTCTTCGTCAGCTAGTGATGACTCAACATGCTCGTTGGTCTCTTTAGAGGAAACCAGAAGGTCTCAACTATTGAGTACAGATGAAGACTGAAGAATCTTTGCCTACCACAAAAGTAAATACCTGTATAAAATTAAAACCATAGACAAGACGATTGTGTTTATGCAGCATAGTTCATTTCATCTTTATATTCCATCAAATGAATGTTAGCCTTTAGCTTTGAGACAAAATCACTGATCTTTCCAAACACAGACGTCTCCTCCACTGAAATATTTACATCCGACATCAAGCTATTAACACACAGTAAGTGATCATCTTCCAGGAACTCACTGTCCACCACAAAATCTTTAGAAAACATAATTATTCGAACTGGTCTAAGCTAATGTCCAAAGGAAATGGATACGCACAGGAAGTATTTCCGCCCACAACTTTGGCGCACCCATTGTGCACCGAGCCATATATTTTTTGAACAACAATCCTCTCTTTTAACTAATATAATCTTATAATTTGTAATATACTAATATAATAAACTATAATAATTTCAAAATCCTAAGTTATTGTATACAGTAGGACATGAAAGATTGCCCATTTGATCACATTTGAAGACCATTTCCACCTAGAATCCTAATATCCTTTCTCCCTCTGTGTATTCCGCAGCTGTTCGTCGGCCTCTCCTTCCCCTACGAGGGTCCGGCGCCGCTGGAGGCCATCGCCAACGGCTGCGCTTTCCTCAACCCCAGATTCAACCCTCCCAAGAGCAGCAAGAACACGGACTTCTTCAAAGGCAAACCCACGCTGCGAGAGGTGAGCGCTCAACCTGATGCTTTTTTTCCTTCCAGCTGTGAAACTCATCCCTGGACTTGGGACAAAAGCTCATTTACAATTTGTCGTCTTGATGGCCGTTATCGTGTCATTTTGCAGTTGACCTCCCAGCACCCGTACGCTGAGGTGTACATCGGACGGCCCCATGTGTGGACTGTGGACATAGAGAATCCAGCAGAAGTGGAGAAGGCCATTCACTCGATCCTGAGCCAGAAGGTGACTACTGCAACAGCATTTCTATCACATTATTACCAGCGACTAGGGGGAAAAAAGCTGAAAAAGTTGTTAATTGCTCAGTGTTTGATGTTTCTGTAACCCTACATACTCCCGCTCTGAAAACAAGGTGTCCCCATCACTGATATGATGTCCATGATATTTCTCAGTGTTTTATACTCTAGCCATCTTCAACCAACTCTTTCTGATCCAGTCTCTGGCTAAACTGTCTTCTTCATGTTGTGGTGCTTTGCTTTTTTAACTTTGGTCATCACTGCTACACAAAAGGAGAAAGTACACCCTCTGCTGGCCTTGAGTAGAACTGCACATTATCGTACCAACTAAAATAAGCATTACATAAGAAGCCAATCTTCTACATTGGGCTGGACTAACCTGGAGTCTCAGACCAATCCTGTGGCAGTATTGGAGTAAATAGGTGGGTTTTATATCGTCGACAACATCAAGCACTTTTATCGATACTAATTAACAACTCATCAATGACGGAAAAACACGATGTGCAGCTACAGACTGAGGAACATGAGTAACATTTTTAAAAACAAATTATTTAATTACTTTGTCCTTTAGCTGCGTCTTGAGCTTTAATCGGCTAAAAGGGATGCGCTTAATCCAATCAGCAGCAAATACTGTATGTGGAGGCACATGGTTTTCAGGGGCACAAGTCGGCAGCACAACATCTTTCCAGATTAATACTACTGTGCGAATGAATTTTGAACAGTAATGTCAATCTGGCTTTTGCCAGATTAGTTTATAACGTGATATACTGTATGACTATATCTAATGAGTGAAATGAAAAACACTTTATGTTGTATACGGCGCCTGTTCTTAGTTAATCAGTATAAAACACCTAACTTGATGATATCGCAGTATTTTTGGTTATCATACTTTGGAAATCTCCTTCAGTCAATTCCCTGCCAACGACTAATGTACAATAGTGGGATTTTTGGGCAATAACAGTAAGATCAATACATTACATATGTTTTGTTCCCCTGAGGAAGCCCTGTGGGCTGAAACGTGTCTAAGTCTATTATAGACAAGCCATGAAGAATAAAGGCATTTTAATTCATCTTTGATTTTCAGCGCCTTGGGTTTTCTGCTTTTTTATACAAGATCAATACATTGTTGACGGTCAGTGTATTACACTGTGGCTCAGTCTTGGGTCTCGTGCTGCATTGTCCTCTCGGCCATGTGCTCAATACAAGACCTTTGTTGACGGAACGGTCCCAGCTGGAGCCTCATATGCTTTAGCTCTCTCTCTCTTTCTCTGCCTCTCTCCCTCTCTCCTCTCTCTCTATCTCTCTCTCTTCTTCTCTGCCTCTCTCTGCCTCTATCTCTCTCCCTCTCTCCTTCTGTCTCTCCTTCTCTCTCTCTCCTTCTCTCTCTCTTCCCCTCTCCTTCTCTCTCTCCTTATCTCTCTCTCTCCCCCTCCCCTTCTCTCTCTCTCCCTCACGAACTCTCAATAGTGCCCAAACAAA
>OMNZ01107484.1:0-10187 GCA_900303255.1 Lesueurigobius sanzi
GGTCTTAACCAAGACTAAACCACGACAACAAAACCCAAGAAGAAGCAGATGGCTTTAGTCGCCTTCATGAATTGTGATAAAAACGAAATCATGATTTAAACTAAAGAAAATCGTGATAAGATTTTTTGGCCATATCACCCAGCTCTAGATAGATAGATAGATAGATAGATAGATAGATAGATAGATAGATAGATAGATAGATAGATAGATAGATAATAATAATAATAATCACACGTACATAAATAAGTAAAACAAAAATAGATAGGCAATAGTAATAAAGTGCCCGTATTGGATTCAGTTCAGTTCAGACACATCTGTTGAACAGCCTAATAGCTGAAGCTGGGACGAACGACAGAGCTACTCGGACTAGCTGCCACCGCACATGGCGCATGCGCAGGTATCTATTTAGTATTGAGATGTTGATTTTTTTGACAACCCTACTAGCAACTTCCGAGTTTTGGGAGCGAAGTGCTCTAATTGGCTGATACGGCACTGTGGCCTCACTGAGTTAAGTTGGAGCCATACCATTAATCGCCTTAGAAGTGAGAAGAAGAATCTGATTCTAAACTCAACAGGAAGCCAGTGGACAGACTTCAGCACTGGAGTTATATGCTCTCTTCCTCCGTACTTCAGGATTCCCCTTTTCGCTCCAGGTTGTCTGTTCCCACCCCCCACATCTTCATTATTACCAGTTTAACTAAGGAACCTAGATGCCTCTCCTCTCACCAGATTCATAAGTTCCCGTCTTAACTACGGTTCCGTGATGACCAAGACTAAACCACGACAACAAAACCCAAGCTATAGCTCTTCTCACGCTATATTCATAAGTGCCCAGTCGTAACTACGGTTCCGCGATGCCTCTCCTCACGCTATATTCTAAGTTCCCAGTCTTAACTACGGTTCCGCAATGCCTCTCCTCTCCCTGTTAATCCTGTAATTACACAGCAGCTCTATCAATAATAAATTGAAATTCCTCCAAAGTAATACAACAAATAACCATCAATGCCTCTCCCTTAAAATGTATTTCAACTCTTTCAAGCATCTTTAAACCCATTGTAGTCAGAGCGGAGTCCTTAGCCCTGGCCGTCCATAATCTCTTCACACTTTGTATTCTTAAGCCTTTGTTTTCCACTGGTATTTTCTTACCCCTTGCCCACCCCCTGCTGTTTGCCCGTCCCTCTACGACACCCCCACCCGCCAGAGCCACCCTCCACCTCGAGCAGAGCCTCAGCCCGATCTGGGTCACTCATCACCACTGACACCGAGACGTCAGCGCCGGTTTAGGGGGAAGGAGGGAGGGATCCTCTGGTCGCAGGTCGCACTAGGCCGACGGGCTGCTAATCCTGCCTGAACTCCGCCAGACGCTACCTGCCGTACGTTTTAGACTAGAAGCACCAAAGAATTTCATCAATAAAAGCAGATGGGAATGGCCTGGGAGATCAAAGAAAACAGTCTAAACAATCAGTGCTTTTAAAAAATGTATTCACCATTATTCAAGATCGTATAGGATGAGCATTTACATATTACCTTACAAATAATTTCCAATGTTATGCCTGTATTTGACCCCAAGCCGACCCGTGAAGGCTCCCTGACAGCAGACAGGATTAAACAGCGCTGACTCAGCCACAGTGGAGGATACAGATAATTCTAGTGCACTATAAAGGGGCAGTGTCAATGGGAGTGGGACGGTCATAGAAAAATTGTGATGGTGCACATAGCGGACGAGCCGGTTCAAGCCATAGGCTGTGTTCAAGTGACATCACAACATTGTGAAAAGCCTATAGTTAAAAATTGAGGTGGAGGGCAGCTGACAGGCACAGATCATCAATTATATGCCTTCTATAACATTTCAAATACATTTAGACAAACCCACATGAACCGATAAAGATGATATTGTGTGCACTGCATTAGGTTAAGTCTACCTACTGTGCAAACTTCATGAGAAAACCAAGTATTATTTTGAAGATATTCATATTTAATGACTATGACTATGCCAGTTGAGTTTGGGCAGCCAATGGACTATCTTGTTGAAACACACATGATCAGTGTATTTTTAAACCTATAAGGCCACGTTTGTGTAGGTTCTCAGTCGTACAGGAGTTGTCCATCGTAGGCAAAAATTCTTCAGTCTTCATCTGTACTCTGTAGTTGAAGTGTAGGACGTTTCGATCTTACTCCAAAGATCGTCATCAGCTACTGAAGGTCTGGAGCACGCTGTGGGTATATAAAGCTAGTGAGTAAGATCGAAAACGTCCTACACTTCAACTACAGAGTACAGATGAAGACTGAAGAATTTTTGCCTATAAGGCCACAGTTCTGAGCGGTAATGTTAAATTGCAAAGGGCAAATTTCATGAGAAAATCATGGTTTATATTGATGAGAAGATCGCGGATACAAGCGGCCGAAATGAGTTTCCTCCGCAGGGTGGCTGGGCGCACCCTTAGGTCGCATTCTCACCTGGGACTCGGTTCGATTGGGGACCAAAATTGCAACATTGTTTCTTTGTTTCATCTGGTTCAGTTCATGTTCACAAAGCATTTTTTACAATCAAGCTAAAGCTTTAAAGTGTATTCTGCCCCTTACCAGTAGAGGGGGCTGCGGCGGGAACTAGCCAAAGACAGGATAGAACAAGACGCTCAGCTCCTCTGTTGGCCGGAGGTTTTTCACTACAAACATGGAGCGGGGTTTATGTTCATTTTGGATTTCTGCGCTGGATTATCTTCTTCTAAATACAGTATATCTGACATAACTCTGGACTGAGCGGGAGCAACTGAAGAGGCAGCTCAGGTCGAACAGTGTGGAAACCAGACGAACACGAGAGATAGAGTGAGGAGCTCAGTCACCCGGGAGGAGCTCAGAACAGAGCCGCTACTCCTCCACATCGAAAGGAGCCAGCTGAGGTGGCTCGGGCATCTGTTTCGGATGCCTCCTAGTCACCTCCCTCGAGAGATGTTCCAGGCACGTCCCACTGGGAGGAGGCCCCGGGGGAAGTCCCAGGAGATGCTGGAAAGAAGCTGGCCTGGGAACGCCTTGGGATCCCCCAGGAAGAGCTGGATGAGGTGTGTGTGGATCGGGAAGCCTGGGCATCTCTGCTCAGACTGTAGCCTCCGCGACCCGGCCCCAGATAAAGTGGAAGAAAATGGATGAATATTTCAAATGATACGTATGACCGTACAGAAATGAGCCATTTCGGTTAATTATTTGCACTTCATTTCTTCCAAAAAAAAAAAGCAAATGAAGGCATTTATCAGTGGCATGAACCTTAAATAATGTGCCCTTACATCTTACATTAAAGGGGCTATACCTGATTTTTTTCCTAAGAAGTGGAATGAAATTTGTTTTTCCTCCTCTAGTATTGCAAACTCAATTTTTTTTTGGAAATACTGTGCATATAAATATAAAGCATTTTTTGTCGATTTCATGGTTTGCAGGCTAGTTTTCTGATTATTTCTGTGACTACGACCCAAAAAAGTGACCCTGCCTGTTGCAAAATGTACTTATAAACTCATCTTTAAGAAGAAATAGGATTTTAGAAATGTGTGAGGAAAGTTAGGAATGTGTTTGGATCCAACTATCAATTTATTTTACTTGGTCCCTCTTCCATTATTTGCAATTTTTTAAATTATGAAAAATCAGGTATAGTGCATTTAATATGAAAACATGGTTGCCACTTATTTTCCCATTACTAATGTGGTGGTGGGCGCTGCAGGATTAAGGTTAAGGTGAACTTTATGGTCCCGTGGGGATATGTCCTCTGCATTTGACCCATCCTTCGATGCCACCGGGGCAATCTCCACCATCACACTCCAGTATTCCACCTTTTTATTAGTTTATTATGGAAAGCCCACTGCAAATCCCATACTACTACGTTGCGACATCACGATCCTGAACTCTATAAAGTGCTAAACTAAAATCACATCGAGGTCAAAACTATATGGCAAGTAGAGGACATTAAATCACCTAAATAATTGTAGCTTTTGCACAAGATTTAATAGAATCATTCAAATCCATAGAGAGAACTCCCATCAAGCAGTGGCCACCAGGCTCCATCTAAACGGATAAAACGTCACGTGATGCAAAGCCAGTCCTGTATCGATGACTTTAAATGGCTCTGCTCTCATTTGCTCCAGAGCAGTCGGGACGGACCCGGGGGCCTCGCTCCCAGGGGCCATTGACCTATTTGCTCAACACAGCAGCCAGCTCTTACACACTGAGCAGCACAGTAAATAATTAAGTAAAAGTAAAACAAACACTGCATTGCATTTGGTTCTGACGGGTAAGAGAAATCTAAACAAAAAAGGAAATAAAGTGAAGAGGAAAAATAGCAATGAGTGACAAATAAAAACTTCACAATTTAAAGGTATTAGGGGAGGATTTTGTCACACATTTAGTTGCCAGATTCACCTAAAAATCCCTGAATTGATCTCTAGCACACTAAAATAAAAATGAATATCCATAAACTGTGGCAGTGGTGAGGCCTGCTAGACATTAGCCAGAGTACGTGCTGGTTCAAAGTTGACCAGCAAAGACAGACAAAGATCCTGGGGCTGATGCTGGGGGTCCCACATAGTGAAAAAGAATTTGCACAGCACCTTGTTGGAACCCTGTGCTTCATGAGAAAACAGTGGAGCCTGTACATCAGGGATCTCCAACCTTTTTTACCCCGTGAGCTACTTTTGCATACCAAAAATGGCAGTGAGCTACTTATGCTTCAAAGAAACGTGAAACTAGGTCTATACACGACTTCCCAGATGAAAATTTAACACAATGAAAGAAAATTATTTCTGCTTTATGGCTTGCTATATTCACCTAAATGTTTGGCGATGCTTTAGTCAGAACAAAAAAATGGATCTAATATTTGATTTACTTTGGTATGTAGGATTGTTTAAAGCCTTTGGTGAGCTACTTGGAAAGGGCTGGTGAGCTAATTTCACTTATTGGTACAAAGGAATTAGGCTACAGCTTAAATAAAGCGACCTTTTGTTGCAAACAAAACAGTGATAACGTTTCCTGAAAGGCAAATTCCATCCGTCTTGTCATCAGCGTAGAGTGACATGTGCTTTTGCTGCTGGACCTCGTCATCCCTGTCCCAATTCAAACCCTAGCCCTAGATTTGAGCCCTTCCCCTAGATTTTGCGCGTTCCCGTGAGGGGCTAGACTTGTGGCCAAGGGAGTATCCCATAATGCCTTGCAAAGTCAGCCAGCTGCAATTTTCTGTAACAAGATGGCAGCGATTGGTGGAAACGACAATTATTACAAGTATATATTCACAAATAAGCCTGTGAAAATTGTGTTGGAATGTGTTAGATGGATATGCGATGGACTGTTAAGTTATAGTTTGAAAATCGCTATTTCATGACATTCGTAAATAAATTTCAAACATGAATGAAAATAGTACTTCTTCTGTGTGATGTTATTGGAGTTTACAGGCATAGGTATTACCAGCATCTACTGGACTGGGGTGGAATCAGACACGTTTGCTACGCCAATTTGCATACTAGTGGTGTGTCCCATTTCTTAGGGGAAAATCTTCACTTGCACTTCCCTGATTGAGGGGACTTTACTGTGGAGGGAACTCAGAGCGAGTGTTCTCGGTGACAGACATGGGACTGGGACAGGGACCTATAGGTTAAAGCTGTAGCTCTGCAGCAGTGGGCCCGACACTGGGGGGTAAACAATCTCACATGTTCAGAAGGACTCAGCGAAAGTTTCTGTATTATGTGGTCAACTTTAAAATATCCACAGAGACACATCGTGGGCAAAGATTCTTCAGTCTTCATTTGTACTCTGTAGTCGAAGTGTAGGACGTTTCGCTCTTTATCCAAAGAACTTTGTCAGCACTGAGCAGAATTGACATGTTCGTGGGTCTTTTAAGAAGAAACCATAGGCTCTTGGTTCTAACAGTTGGAAAAACAAACAACTTGGCCTATTCACACCACATTACTGCTCATTACCTTCCTATTGACGTATCCTGGGCTTTGTTAAAGGAGACATATCATGCTAAATCGACTTTTTAAAGCTTTAAACCATATTGTTATGTTGTTCCCTCATCAAAAACATACCTGGAGCAGTATTTCACTTAATTCAAGCAGTTTTGAATGAATACCGTTTGCGTTGGTCCTGTCATGTTGACTCCTGCAGCGCTGGGTTTTGTATTTCCTGGTAACAATTACGTCATTGTTCAAACCCCCAAACTGTCTTCCGCATTTTTAAAGCCAATAATCCAAAATTGATCAGTTCTGAGCCGTTCTGTCTCAGCGTGGACCCAGCCACTCCGTCGCGGTACAGCCATATGTTTAAATCAACGCTAATTGTTTGTTTTTTTACAATGCGATTCCCTCTGTTGCCTGTAGGGGCGCTCCAGGCCAAATCCTCATCAGCCCTGACACATATATATTTAAGTATCATGTCGTCTTCACAGAGGCATTATTTGAATGTATAAAATGGAAAAATATCAATGCACAGACATCCTAATGAAAGATTTTAAGCCTGTTTTTAAATGTTGATATGTTGAAATGCATGATATGTCCACTTTAAGGATGTTCATACTTTTCTATGGCCCTGCACTGGCCACAGCCCCAGTCTCATTAGCATGACAGAGAGATGGTTTTCTGTCTAAGGATGTTGTTGTAGACACATCACAGATGAAGACTGAAGAATCTTTGCCTACGATATTGTGGGATTGGATCACTGCAGCGTCACTGTGTGTAGCTTATATGTAAAAATTAAAAAGCGCTAAATCAAGAAGATGGCTTTTGTACACAGTCGATGCTGGTAACACCGTGACACGTAACGAAACACCTTTGGTCCATCTCTGTCCAATCGCTCCCGAAATAGCGAGAGGAGGAGGTCAACATCAATACTTATCGATCAGGTGTCAAGTGCTTAAACAGCGGGCCGTGAGGTCTGAGGTCAAAGGTCACTGCGCACAGACAGAAAAGCTCCCCATAATTACGGCATTTTCAGCAATAATGCACCCAAAGAAAACGATCAACTGACTGTGATTAGACTAAGGCTGCACAATTAATCACCATCAGATCGATCAGTTTTTATGGTCACAATTATCCATCCGTTCATTTTCTTCCGCTTTATCCGGGGTCGGGTTGCGGAGATGGAGGTTTCAGCAAAGATATCCAGAGCTTCCTATCTGCATCTGCTTCATAGTTACAGCTCTTCTGTGGGGGGTTCCTCCTTAAGGATTTATCTCGTATAAAAGCTGCTCACTCTGTGGTTTTCGCTGCAATAAGCAAAGTGCATGTTGCATCTGCGCATGCGTGGGTTAATCAAGTATAAAAACTCCCACTACCAAACAAACCACTTAGTACAGGTAGATGAGCGTATGGTTTACAGGCACTGGTTTAAAGGATTAAAGTGACTTGTAGAATGACAGGTGCTTTGTGCCATGTTCAGCTGCTCTAATGGAGTTTATAGACTTGAACTTTGGTGAAAATACATAATTTGAAGGCCAAAGACAAACCTCCCTTCATTCTTCATAATTTCCCGACAGAAAAAGATCCAGACGGATGTAAAAGATGGACCAAAATTGTAAGTTTCTTGCACACATTTTATTTTGGGAACATAGAGGCTCAGGGGCTGCTCTGTAGCAGTCTGAAATGCTCACCGTCAGTTTTTATATCATTTAAAATCGTCAGGAATCACTGAGAACAGTGTTGATTTGAAATATAGTGGATAGTTTAGTTTTAGTCATTTGATCAGGGACAATGCACAAATGACATTAGTCTCTGACAAGAAGAGATGCCATGTGCCAGGTGACACCTTTAATGACCAAATACTACATTTTTAATGCCACAAATCGGTGCGTATTCAATATTAATATCCATATTCAATGGAAGATTTGATAGAACGGAGGAGTGTATCACTTCTGCCAAAATTCCAGTCTAGACCCTCATTTTTGCATTTTTGACAAAAAAAAAATGCAATTGAAGAATGTCATTATTTTCCAAGAACCTTAGACCTGGTTTAGTCCTGGTAAAGTAAACCTGGACAAAACCAGGTCCAACTCAGTACTAAACCAGGTCTAAACGAGTAAACCACTAACTCCGGTCTAAATCAGGTCTAAACCAGGACTAAACTAGGTCTAAATCAGGTCTAAACCAGCACTAAACTAGGTCTAAACCAGGTCCAACTCAGTACTGAACCAGGTCTAAACGAGTAAACCACTAACCCCGGTCTAAATCAGGTTGAAACCAGGACTAAACCAGGTCTAAATCAGGATTAAATTAGGACTAAACCAGGTCTAAATCAGGTCTAAACCTTCTATTTAATGCTTTTTAATGACATTTGAGGCCTTATTGTCAGATCACTTCACTTCAGACAATGTTGTATTTGATCATTAGATATTAGATTCACAAACCTGCCATATTATTCTTAAATCCTTTCTACTGGCCAACATCACGCATATGTTTTTGAATATTGTCTCCACTTTTGGACACCTTCATGAGAAAATAATAACACCTTAGTTCCTATGTGCTGACAGAGAAGACATTGAACTTTGGTGACAGTTTTTGTTTCATGTGTGAAAGCGAGATATTAGCCGCAAGCCAACCATCGTATTCTCAGCTGCCTCCATATCGATTTTAATCCATAGGTTCTTACGCTACGTGACGGTCACGTGAACCTGTTATGCGTGACATGTCCACTTCAGACCTGACCATATCCCCAGGCGCTGGAACGCACCCACTCCCATGTGTCCCACAAACACGTAAACAAGCGCACCCTTAAACACACGCTCCCAAACCACGGCTCAGCTCAGCACATTGTTATCACGCGCCCAGTACAGCCACATGTAAGATATAAAACGCTGGAAATGACTACGGACCGACAGCGGCTCTACTTTTAGCTCCTCGCTCTGTCATTTCAACACAAAACTCATAACCGTGTAAGCAGCAGCACAAACAAGCCAACCCAGGCATTCTGAGGCTTGTTAAGGGGAGACACTGCAGAGTAAACTGTTTTATCCCTCTCACTCTTCTGGTTTGGAGCCTATTTTCTTTTTAAACATATATTTTCAACAGGAAACAAATAAATGACCTAATCTTTACAATATGGGGTGTAATTATTGCACTGATTCAAAGTTTCTCCATAGAAATATATGGGAAATGATGACCATTTTCTCAAAATGCATTTTTCTGATATTGCGTGGACAACATCTCCACATTTGCACTTCCTCCTCAACTCGATCTTCCCAGGGAACTATCAGCTCTGATAGAGTTGACAGTTCCCTGGGAAGATCGATTTGAGGAGGCATTTGAGATGAAGTCCGCCAAATATCAGGAGCTGGTGGAAGACTGCCAGAGGAATGGGTGGAAGGTATAATAAGATAAGATAAGATGAACTTTATTGGTCCCCAAAGAGGAAATACTTGTCTTGGGCTACAGTGCTGCTCGTCTGCTACAGAATTCAAACAATACATACAGTCACATCATTCTCCACGACAAAAAATGCCACATCTGCAGTGTCTCCAGTACATTAAAACATTCATAGCATTAGTTAGACTGTTCTGATGAGTTGTAAAAAATTCATAAAATTCATAAAATGTTCATTCATAAAAAGAGCATCCTTCAGAATAACTAATGAAATTTACACTCGAAGTGCCGCCGAAGTTGGAACAAAGGAGTTCTTGAAGCGATTAGTTTTGTGTGTGATGGCTCTGAAGCACCTTCCATGTTGATGGTCACAGGTGATTTTCCTGGACAGTACCAGGACTGTCTTCTCATAAATCACCTGGAGTGATGGGATCTCTACCGATCCAACTATTTTCATAGCCACCTTCACATGTCTTAAAGTCGGGTGTAGGGGCTTTGCTGGACGTTCCCTCTACAGAGCTTACACACATTGTGTAATGTCTGTAAACGTTGGGTTGATGTCTGTAAACATCAACCTGCCCTGGGACTACAGATGAAAATTAGCCACGTGGCTAACTCTGGCATATTTACATGTGGACTTTAAGGACTCATGTTAATTAATGTGCACTGTCCCATCTTAAATAAATAAAACATTGAAGAAGAAAGACATCAAAGCCTCTGTTGCAGCTGAAAGGGCATTAAGGTGGCTTTGGATAAAAAGGGCCGATCCGTGGACAACTGCTGCTGGGAAGCAAGTCTGGGTTTATTTATTTGTTGTTTATTTGGTTGGGACAGTGCATGTTAATGAACACACATGAGAAT
>OMNZ01107504.1:0-14759 GCA_900303255.1 Lesueurigobius sanzi
TAACAGGAGCCAAAAAACATGAGCACATTTCACCAATTCTTGCGTCTTTGCACTGGCTTCCTGTTAATTTTAGGATTGATTTAAAGATTTTATTGTTTGTTTTTAAAGCTTTGAAAGGACTGGCCCCACAGTGCATCACGGACCTCATCCAAGTTTACACTCCTGCATGCGCTCTGAGGTCCGAGGGCCAGTCCCAGCTCGTGGTGCCTAAGGCGAGGCTTAAAACCAGGGGGGACACGGCGTGAGTTGTGTGGTCCTCTGTGTTTTTTATTTATTTTTTATTCCTTTTATCTTTATTTTTTTCTATTGTATGCATTTTATATATCTTACTACTTTTAATGATTTTTAGATGATTATTTATGTCTTTTTATTGTTTTTTATCTTTTTATTTTTTAGAATTTTAGTACTTGTTTTATTATTGGTGCAACTACTTTGAGATGTTATTGTTTATGGTTTTAATTCATTGTGTGCAGCACTTTGGAACTGTAAAGTTATTTAAATGTGCTATAGAAATAAAGCTGTCATTCACTTATTGACACACGTACTGCAGCAACTCACCAACTCTCACAAACACAACCACATCACACCTGTCCTCCGCTCCCTGCACTGGCCCCCGCTTTTGTTCAGAATTCAATACAAACTTCTGGTATTCATTCACCTCCATCCTTGGCCTTGCACCTGCATATTTATGTGAGACTCTGACCTCATCAGCCCAGCAGAGCCCTGTGTTCTGCCCAGCAACACCTGCTGGAGGTGCCCAGGCCGCGCTGCAGACAGTGGGGTGATCGTGCTTTTTCAGTGGCAGGTCCCAAACTCTGGAACTCGTTGCCCTTGGAGTCACAGACCTGCCCCTGTTCAAGGCAAAGCTTAAGACTCACCTCAGCCTTTGACATATAGTCTCTGGTTCACTTTGCTGTAAATATTTGATCATGTGATTCTCTTTTTAATTGCATTTTATGTTTAGTTTTTAATCTTTATTGTGCTCAATTTTTGTGTTCAGCACTTTGGTCAACTGTGGTTGTTATGAAGAGCTTTTTAAAAAATAAACTTTGATTGATTGATATTTTTATTTATTTATAAGTTTAAGCATTGACAAACACAAAATGTGCAAAGAAATAAGTAGAAATGGAGAAATGCCTCCAATGTCAGGGACAGTTAGCAAGATGGCTACTCGGGTATACTTTTCAGAATTTGTTAGCCTGTTAAATTTTCTCTATAGTTTAATAAAATTTTATTTGTATAGCCCAAAATCGCAACAAAGTCGCCTCGCAGGGCTTCCCAAGAAAAAGAAAGACAATTAGTGAATATTAATAGTGCTGGAGCATCCTCTGTCCTTAGACCCTCCTTCTCGGCAAGGAGAAACTCAAAAACCCATTGGGACAAAAGGAGAAACCTCAGTGAGGTCCACATGAAGGGGGGAGGTCCTCTCCCAAGGACGAACAGGCTGGATGGGGGTGGTGCAGGTATTCACGGTGACACCTCCCATGATCCTTCAGTGATGGCCGCTCCTTAGTGATGATTTGTTGCTCCAATCGTAGTTCGCAGGGGAGTCGCCCGAGGGGGCGGAACAGGAAACCACATGTGAATAAATGAACAGACATCAGGTGAGCTAAAGAGTAGAGTTAAAGCTGAAAAAGGAGAAGGTTGAGTTGAATGAAACCTGTAGGTTTCTAGGCATATGCAGAGATATGTGTATGTAGATGCAGCTCTAGTCGTACCATGAGGCCATTGGGCCGTTGTCTTATTGGGGATAGGCAGGATTTATCGTTACTAACATGACGCTCATATGTAGACCTAGGTTCCGTTCATGCAGGCTCTAGTCTTACCATGAGGCCAGTGTTACTTTTTAAATATCCACTCATAGCTAACTTAGCCATAGGCCATTTTTGCACCAACTGGACTGCACTTTAAATTCTGTTGTTGTTGTTCTTCTTGAAAACAATGCCTTTTTAATAGTTCTACATGGTTTGTAGTGGCCCTGGAGACTCTACAACTCTTTCTTCATCTGTGGCTGTTCTACACAAACAGCGCTCCCCCATAATCCCATCTGCCTGTGGTTGACTGGAGCGGCCCCTTCTGCGTGGAGCTCAGACCTGGGCCCTGTCCCACACAGACTGACTCACGGTGAGAAGAATCAAATACCCTTCATTTATGGACACAAAACATGAAGACATTTATGGTTTAGTTTGTGACATCACAACATTCTTCAGAGCCAATAGTTTAAGATCTAGGTGCAGGGCAGAGGAACTGTCAAAAGGCAGACTTCTGCTCTTAGTTTGTCTTCCTGGGCCAATCCACATGAAACAAAAACAGTTCAATGGGCCTCATTCATGAAACAAACTTACACACATTTGTTCTTCAGGCCGACTGAAGGACATTTTTGGCTTTCACAAAATGTGTTCTTAGCTGAAAGAGTTCTTCTGGATGAACACATCCTCAGAACAGTCAGGAGGACTTAGAATATTATCTCAGTCAAAACGGACCAAAACATTATAAATCTTTCACAATATAAGTAACATTTCTACAACGTAGATGGTAGAGCGGGTCGCCCCATGATCAGAAGATCAGGGTTTGAATCGCGGCTCCTGCAGGTGCAGACTGCTGTTGTGTCCTTGGTCAAGACACTTCACCCAATGCCTCTATGTGAGTGGTTGGTCGGAGGGACCGTTGGCGCAGATGTAAGCAGTCTTGCTTTTTAATTTTATTTGACCTTTATTTAACTAGGAAAGTCCCACTGAGATTAAGAATCTCTTTTTCAGGGGAGACCTGGTCCCAGGGATCCTATTGTACATGTTTTTAGTTGTAGGGGAAACCAGAGGAAAGACACGCAGACACGAGGAGAATATGCTCCACACAGAAAGGCCCCGTCCTGGCCCAGGATCGAACCCAGGACCTTCTAGCTGTGAAGCGCGAGCGCTAACCACTGTGCTACCGTGCCGTCAGTCTGCCCCAGGGGCAACTGTGGCTACAGATGCAGCTCCATTAGCCTGGAGTTAATGACTCCCTCCCTTTATGTGTGAAGCTTTGGCTGTGACTGTGTCATATGAAAAGAGCTGTACAAATAAGATTCCCTTCCCTAATGTTATTTAAAAAGTAAAGTAGCATCATTAAATACTCAAGTACTAGAAAACACTTAGTAAAACATAGTATTAAAAATGTGTGAATTCTAATTAATTCAACTCAATAAACTTTCATCTGTCATTTCAAAATATTATAGAGGTAAAAGTAATGTGATAAAATTACTCTACTAAACTACTACTAAAAAGTATAGTAACTTCAAAAAGTTATCAACATGTAAATGAGTGAAAACGCTTCATGAATCAGACCTAAGATCTTCCAGAAACTTCTTCAAGTCTTAATAAAGGTGTCCAAAAGAGAATACAATATTCAGAAACATGTGTGTGATGTTGTCAGTAGAAAGGACTTTAGCCAGAAGAGTTGCACCTGCTCCAACTATAGTTATGTAACTTGAACCCAACCTGTTAGATTCCATGATTATGAACAGGGTTCCCGCGGGACATTAAAAAGCATTAAAAGTCATTAAATGAATTGTGTCAAAAATAAGGCCTTAAATGTCATTAAAAGGCATTAAATAGAATTCAAACTGGCTTAAATCAAAAGTTCTTAGAAAATAATGACAGAACTAATTTTACAGCATAAGTTTGTCAAAAATAGACTAGACTACACTTGAGTTTTGGCAGAAATTATACTGTATTTCTGGTCAAAAGTTGTCCGTTGTATCACATTGAATATGGAAATTAATATTAAATATGTTCTGATTTGAGCTGTTTGTAGCATTAAAAATTAGCATTTGTGCATTAAAAAGCATTAAATTTGACTTTCCGCTGCCTGTATAAACCCTGATGAATAACTTTGAATAAAGTACTTTTGAGGTCTGTTTTGGTGGAGCTTAAAGTTAGAAACAATAAAACACAATAAAAGTGTGATAAAATGACTAAAGCTGTTAACCTCTTAAGCCCGTGGCTGTTTTTTCTGAATTTGGTATACATATCCTCTGGAAGGCTTTAACAGCTTGTAAAATGTCTAAAATGTTCATATTGCTCTCTATGATATGAATGTCTATGGAGATACTGTAGATGTGAACATTTTCAAGAAAATCCTCATACTATCCTCAATTACTGGGCATGAGCAATTGAGGTTGAAAGACAGAAAATATGAATTCAAATTTGTAATAATGAAATTGAATTTTTTGGATCCTATTTATATATTTGGACAGTCCCCCCCCCCAAAAAATACACTTTTTTTTGTGAACAAATTTTAAAAACAGATTAAAATAAACAAGGATTGTCTCTAAAAGTGGCAAGTCCCCAAAAATGGGGACGCTAGGGCTTAAGAGGTTAACACAGTAAACCCACAACATCCAAATGGTGAACACTGAGTTTGGCCTGCAGAGTCTCACGTAAGTATATGGTCTATGTGCAGTGACCTGCAGATGCTGTGCCCCTCATACAGCAGCTCCATGTTGAGTCACATGGAGGACTTCTGCCCTCACAGCAGGACCACATTAAGCTGAACTGTCTCTGTAACTAAAAAGGATTATCATCACAACATCAGAGAACTGTCCCCAAAACAGACAAGTCCTGGCAACAAAGCAACTGGACCTCACTCTTTATTTTAATACAAAGTTACGCCGTGAAAAACGATCAAACCGACTAGGATACCCTTTAGGGGTCCACCAGCCAGCTCCTCCGCAATGCAATACTGAGAGCGACAACAACAGACTGTGGGACTCCATGAGAACACTGTGGGTAAATACTTTTGATGGAATTGACGAAAACTAGAGGAAAGAAAAAAACAGTAGGACTTCTGCTTATCCACTGTAATGGTGCGTTCCTGGTAACTGGTAAATTTCCAACCTGCAACTGGGAAAATGCCTTGGAACACCGCTCGAGCTGGTAATTACAACACGCCCAAAATAAAAAGAGGTTTTAAGTTTTTAAGACTGTTTTTTACATGCATAATCTGTCCACTATAATGTTTCCAAACCAGCAAACACCAATAAATTCTGTTACGTAACCAAAAATGGAATGAAATCACCTCAGTGTCTCCAGGGTGCAAAATTATCAAATATTTCAGTCCTTACGAATGTTTTCCAAATCCCAATGACCTCATCACATTGTGGTCTGTGTATCTCCATGTGCTGCTCTCTGGGCAGAAACATTAGTTGTGAACTTAAAAGGACAGGTTTGCGGGGGAGAGATGAGGTAACCGCGCAAATAAAACAACACCAGCAGCATGTTCCATCAACCCACCAGTGTTGTTGGGATTACTCCATAAAAGTAATCCAACCACTGATTACTGATTACTCTTTCTAAAAGTAATCTCGTTACTTCTTTGATTACTTTTTTTTAAGTAATCCAATTACTAATTACTTTGTTTTGAAAAAAGGATCACGCAGCAGTTGCTCAGAGCTTTGGAAAACACTTTATTGAAGTGTAAATATTTGGCTGTAACTTGACTGAATAATGTTTAATGATGTTTACGGCTTAACATGAATCAAATCAAAAACTGTACATTTCATAAACAGCAGCTGCCTTCCACTTTAGCTCAGGCCTTAATCTGAAAATGAATGTTTTCAGCTCAAAATATTACAAAAAAGTAATTGAATCATTACTTGACAAAGTAATTGTAATCTAATTACCAGTTTTGCAATTGTAATCCTGTTACATTACTCCGTTACTAAAAAGCAATCTAATTACAGTAGTGGATTACTTAGTAATCCATTACTCAGAAACACACATACCACCACATCACTTCCATTAATGTGTGCACACTAGAGTGTGGAAACCCGACCGATGTCCGACGGGCTTCGTCAGACTCCGACGGGTTCAGTTAGACTCGGATTCTATTTATAGAACTTATGTTCGGGCTCGGGTCAGAGTCGGACACACAGCGTGCTATAAATTAAAATGGCCTCTCCCTCTTTAACTTAATCCAAGTGTTCGTTTTTGTGGGGGAAAAAAAAGAAAGAAAGAAATACAGGCTTATCCTATATTATGCAGCAAGATAATTTTATTGTGAAAGGTCAACAGGAAGCGCCTTATTTCTTAGATTATTGACAAACTGGCAACTTTGGAAAGAGTCTGTTTTGGACAAGGCCTGAAGCCGTGTACATTTTAAACACATGGATACAGCATTTATGAAGGTGCACTGCACAAAGAGACAGCGGAGACAGCGCCTTCTTCACGTGAGCCAGGTAAACAAAACACCAGGCGGTTTTCCCTGCGGGGGCTGCACAGACCCATGTGATGGCTCTCTGTGCTGCGTAAAGACGCTGCGCAAAGACGCTGCGCAAAGACTCATATGGTCGGCTCAAAGTGCACCCACATCACCTTCTTTTGTCACAGTTATGAAAGTTTGGGGATTATGGGCAGATAGTTGGCCCTCAGCGTTGCATTTAATCGCTAAATGTAGCATGCTTGAAAATAGTGGGAGTTTAACCTAGTACTTTTGCGCATGGGGGCTCCATCTTTCCTCAGCAGAGCTGCTCCCCCGGCAGCGTCTCCAGACTATTTTTATTTATATTTAACCAGAAAAGTCACATTGAGATTAAGAACCTCTTTTTCAAGGGAGTCCTGGAAAACAGGTCTCCAACCATCCATTTTCTTCCGCTTTATCCGGGGCCGGTCGCAGAGCCAACAGTCTGAGCAGAGATCAGTTTCCATCCCGTTCGTTCCCAGCTTAAAGACCTGGTCTTTCCAGCGTGTCCGGGGTCTTCCCCGGGGCCTCCTCAGTGGGACGTGCCTGGAACACCTCCACGACCAGGAGGCATCTGAAACAGATGCCCGAGCCACCTCAGCTGGCTCCTTTCGACGTGGAGGAGTAGTGGTTCTGTGCACCCCATCGCGCTTGTATCCGCGATCTTGTCCTTTCGGCTGATCTGCTGCTCCATGCGTTTCCACATTTCAACTCTTGTCTCCTCTCCTGTGTCTGCAGTGACTCCACATCAGTCCAGGCTGCACATGGCCATGGCGTCAGGACTAAAGCCTTCAGCTCCACATGTTTCTGTCTAAAAACACATGCCAGACTTTAATCTGAATGATCCCTTCTCCGAGAAGAAGAGAGAGCTAACTACAAACAAACACGTTACTTCTATTGTGGATTGTATGTTTGTGTACACATCTGTGGGGCACAACTATAGCCACTGGGCTAACTGGCTTTAGTCATCGTCTGTGTAATGATGTCTGGCTACCCAGCAGCGACGTGTTTCATGATTTATCCATCTGTAAAACAGATTGAGCTAAAACAACCGAGTGGCTAGTGCTTTTGCCTTTCAGCGAGAAGGTCCTGGGTTTGATTCCCGGGCCATGCAGCCTTTCTGTGTAGAGTTTAGAGTTTCTCCCCGTGTCTCGATGGGTGTCCTCCGGGTGCTCCGGTTTCCCCCATCAACCCAAAACATGCACATTAGGTAAAATCCTCGTGCAGGTGATTCAGACCATTAGCCTGGCTCATCCCCACTGCTCCTGCCGGATCGCCCACTGCTCCTGCCCCAGGGCATCGAAGTGTAGGTCAAATGCAGAGAACAAATTTCCCTACGGGCACAATGAAGTTCACCTTAACCAACCAACCTTAACCTGCTAAGGACACGTTCCCAGAGCCCTCAGCTGAATGAAGGCTGGTGGCCCCTTGTCTAAAAAGGTGGCCCCTGGTCTAAAGTCACTGTGAATGAAGGCACATTGAGAAGATCTCCACATGGGGCTAGTGGAACATCTCTGTCCTGCTGAAATATCGGTGGGACATGTCTCCATGGTCCCCACACAAACCTACTCCCATGTAGGGATGGTACCAAAACATAACGGCCCTGGGGCCACGTGTGTTGTCGGTACTCTTATAAAAAGGCTCTCTCATCCCCTCAGCCTCCTGGCCTCAACATGACCTCCTGGCCTCAACATGACCTCCTGACCTCAACATGACCTCCTGGCCTCAACATGACCTCCTGGCCTCAACATGACCTCCTGGCCTCAACATGACCTCCTGACCTCAACATGACCTCCTGGCCTCAACATGACCTCCTGACCTCAACATGACCTCCTGGCTTGCTACAGCCAAACATAACCTGTCAATAACATAACTAAACCCAGCAAACAAAATCTTCAGTGATATTTCATTATTTCACATTTTGGTTCATATTCTTCCTACTTTAATACTAAACTTGATTTAGAAATAAATCAGGTCCAAATGTAGAGCGATAAAAGTATATATTTGTTGTATTTAAAGTACAATAAGACCTTTAAAGTACTATTAACTACCATTTACAGCAGGGGTTTTCAACTGGTTCTGCCCCAGGGACCACCATTCAGACTAAGCAGCAGTCTGCGGCCCACTGTGTTTGCGTGTGTGCAATTTAGGGCAATTTTTTTGTATAAAAGAGGGCTATATACTTTATTTTACAATGCTTTGTGTTCTCAAATGTTTAAAATAACATAAGTAGAGTTATTAAAAGACATATATCAACTTGATATTTATGAATATTCAATATGCAGCAGCCCTAGTTTATTTTAGTAGTTAAACTGGACAGCAAGTCACGGAACACCAGCAGTACTGCCACGGACCACCAGGGGGCCACGGACCACCTGTTGAAAACCCCTGATTTACAGTATTGATTAACACTTAACGATCCCATCCTTTAAAGTCTCCCTCATTAGGCTCTAATGTGCATAACAAACCACACACTTGTCCTCGAGTAGAAATAGCTTCATGTGGAGTAATGTCTATCGACCTGAAGGTCCCAAGGTTCCTCCCATTGAGAAGGTTATTTTAATCAGTTCTACACTGACCACAGCTTCTACAACAATCTACAAACAAAACACACTACACACAGCAGGGTAAACACCACCAATTCATCTGAATGACCTCATCTTTACAATAATATCACTGCAGTACTTAGTTATTTGGATAAGGTCAGTGGCGTTCCAAGGATGTCTTGGGGCCCCAAGCAAAAATCAATAGGGGGCCCTATATACTAGATAACATTGTTAATAATAATACATATATACAGAGGCATCCCTTGTCAACTTCAGTGCTGTGATCAATGGTTACAACATCCCACCACACGTACATTTGGTGCTATTTAATACCTTATCCTTAGCAGTACTCTTCTCAGTCATGGGAGTCAGCCAGAGAATAACATACTGTAACATTGCAGTGAGTTTTGCCATATAAATATATATCATATATATTTATATAGGTAGACATTACTATATATTATTTAAAAAAAAAAATACTGTGTATATAGAGAGGCTGCTATTACAAGCAGCACATTAATGTGTGCCTTTGTCCTCCACAAAACCAATCAAAATATCACACAGCAGATAAATGGCAAAACCCACCGCGAGAATAAAAGTCCCAAACCAGGGTTAATCATCCTTCCAAATCATAAAACTACTGTAGAGGCAGTAGACAGCTATTTCCAAAACAGCGGCAGTGGGAGAGGAGAGGGACCAATAGAGGAACACAGCGCGTCACCTGACCTTCCAGCATGCACCTGTCCTCTGTACATTAGTTTATCTTTCCCAAAATCAAATGTTTTGGATGTTTTGTAATAAACAGGTAGGCTATATTTCCTAATAATAAATAATAATGGGACAGAGTTATAACGTTATGCCCAAGAAAGACTCTTTGGTCCTTGCTCTGTGTAAGATAATATTGTATGTTATTCTCTGACTGACTCCATGACTGACAAGAGTACTGCTACAGGATAAGGTATATAGTAAATAGCACCAACTGTACGTGTGGTGGGATGTTGTAATTACACCATAGCAATGTCCATTGATCACACCACTGAAGTTGTTTTGCTGTGAGCAGGCTGGGTATGAGTTAACTCTTTGGGGGCTCCTGCCATTTTGGGGGCCCCAAGCAGCTGTCTGCCTTGCCTAATGGCAAGGGACGCCTCTGGATAAGGTAAACATTCTCAGAAGAACTAATGCACTTTTTTGGATGATTATTTCACAAATATATGCTTCAACAAACATAAAACCTGACCTTCTATCTGCCATCTGCCTTTATTTTCCATATTTTTGCTTTTTTTAGAAAAAAAAAATAATGTTTTGTACCAAATGTTACTCCATAGATTTGCTCATATTTGGCCAAAAGTTACTCCATACTTCCCTCCGTGTTCTGTCTAAACACAAAGGCAAAAAAACAAGTTTTTATTTTGTGTAAAGTGCAGAGTCAGCACTTTTGTCAAATGCTGACGTAGCATTTTGGACACACATTTTCACACACATGGTCTCATTTTAAAGCCCCAACCTTCCTCTTCCAAGTCCTCGCACAGACATTTGCTAAAGTCATCAGCGACGCAAGTGGCCACGCCCCCATCTGGTGCGGTAAAAGGATCGGTTTTCATATTTTGAATTGGGCTATTCAAAGGAAAATCGATGAATGGATTTATTAAAGCCAGCCCTAGTTTTGAAAAACCCAAATGAATACAGATGTATTCACTAATGACTAGTTCAATGAAAAACCTCCAAAATCCAAAATCCTCTGAACAAACGTTCGTAACTAATTTATCAACTAAATAAAACCATACATTTAAACCTGGCTATTTAGATACAGGCAGCTGTGTCCATTTCCACACATAACACACAACATAACACAACATAACACAACACACAACAAACAAAGGGGAAAAGCAGCAAAACATTTTCCTCATATTTATGTCAGTATCAGTAATAAATAGAAAAAGTTTCAAATTGATCTCACTCTATATTCCCCGTATTCATGAGAGGAACCCTTTAAAGACATGTCCTCAGACTCACAGGGACCTTTCAGTTTGACAAGATGGCCCCAGAGAGCACATGGGTACCACACAGAGCGGGAGGCTCCCACACAGAGCAGGAGGCTCCCACACGGAGCGGGAGGCTCCCACACAGAGCGGGAGGCTACCACACAGAAGAGTGTGCAGCAGTTTTGAGGTAAAATTGAAAAGCTTCTTAATTCCTTATCTAATCTAAACAAACAATTCCTCCTTAAAGTGTGTAGGCATAAATCTGAGGGAGACTGTTTTGTTCTTGGTTGAATAAAGTGTAAAAGCCTTTCTGTCCCAGGACTGTCCCGTGCAGGTGAAGGTCTGCTGTCATCTTACTCTACTCTGATGCTTTCTCCAGATGGACTCCGATTCCCACGATGCACCTCAACAACGTGCAAAGTACAGTAGTTCTGTAGTGGATAACATGATTTTGTGTACCCAGTGGTGGGCGAAGTACTTCATATCATTAGTTGAGTTGAAGTATAGATAGTACTGGTCATATTACTCCATTGAAAGTGAAAGTTGCAGAGTAAAAAATGTCTAGCGGCCCTCAGTCGGCTGTATCTCTGTCTCAAAGCCACCAATCACTCATTTGAGGACAGTGAGGTTAAGATCTTAGCAAAAGAGAATACATGGTTAGAGCGAGGATCGAAAGAAGCTATTTTAGGAAAGAAAGAAAAGCCCTCCAACAGGAATGGGAGCCTTCACTTTGATTTAGGCTATGAGGGTAATGAGGCAGGGCCAGAGTCCAGGGCAGGACTATACTGTAGAAAGTAGCCTCAGAACAAAGTCCGGGGCAAAACAACAGGAAGGTAATGGGCAGTGATAGGTAACGATTATTTAGGTCATCGATTAATCGTTGTCGATATGTGCTGATATCTCCTCTATCAGCACACATACAGTGGAGACAATATTCAGAAACATATGTGTGTGATGTTGGCCAGTGGAATAATATGGCAGCTTTGTGAATCACATCACTCACACTTCAATTGTATTTTTGAAGAAAGTAGTTATTAGTGAATGCATCTCTAAAAAAAAATCTAATGTTGCTTTGTTTTTTGGTTTTCAAACCAAAAACTCAATAAATCATGCTAGTAATTAAATATTGAAAAATCCCTCTGAACAAACCTTTGAAATATAGTTAAGTCCTGCAACTTAGGCTGCATCTAAAATGGGAAATAAGCCTAAAGGAAATGTCCTCTGCTTATCGTTGACCCGGACGTGCGTCATTGACAGCCATGACAAGGAGCGTCTAAATTCGCCAGTTCAATGAGGAAGGAGCAAGGAAAGGAGCAGTGAGGCTTCCTATGATAGTTCCTTCAGCATAGGAACCTCTGGAGGTCCCTTATCATCGTCAGGAGCTATGAGGATATCCCACAATCCTTTGCACAGTCCTCTTTTCGGAAACACTCGAGTGTTACGATCTCTGCACGGACACTGTTTATGAATATTGTAAGGCGTATCTTCACTCCTATGTGAGAGTGAAGATATCACTGCGCAGACATCGAAGTGCTCCTAAGGTGTTATTACGCCCTTTTTATCAGCTTAGAAAATGGACCTGTTTAATGGTGTGAAACTATACCTGGATGGTGTAACTGTACTTGGATGGTGTAACTATACTTGGATGGTGTAACTGTACTTGGATGGTGTAACTGTACTTGGATGGTGTAACTGTACTTGGATGGTGTAACTGTACTTGGATGGTGTAACTGTACTTGGATGGTGTAACTGTACTTGGATGGTGTAACTGTACTTGGATGGTGTAACTGTACTTGGATGGTGTAACTGTACTTGGATGGCGTAACTATACTTGGATGGCGTAACTGTACTTGGATGGTGTAACTGTACTTGGATGGTGTAACTATACTTGGATGGTGTAACTATACTTGGATGGCGTAACTATACTTGGATGGTGTAACTGTACTTGGATGGTGTAACTACTCACATAACTGTATTTAAATAGGGAAAACGTGGAGGAGCTTGGTGGCTTCTAACTTCAGCCCAGTTTGGGTCCATATAATATGGGAGAGGCTAATGCTAACAACAACTTTGGTCTTTGTGCGTGACACAAAGACCAGACAGGTACAGCATCAACTCAATCAAGAACAGATCTCAGGATGGAAAAACAGTGGCCTGTTCCTTTAAGAGAGTGAACTGACCCTAAAATTGAAAAATAAATAAGACTATATGTATGTATGACTATAGGTCCCAGTCCCTTCAGACCAACAGTGTTTCAGCCTCATACAGAGCACATCATTCCAGTCCATTCACTGTGATAGAAGCCCATTCTCCTCTCCTCTGTAGTCAATCAGTGAGCGGGGACCAGGGCGCACGGCTGGGGGGCTTTCAGATGCAGTCCACGCCAGTGCCCCCCTCCCCAAAAGAAAAACCCTCTCATTAACTCTTCAAGTGCTGTCCCTGAGCAGGACGTCCCAGAGGAGGCAGACCGGACACAGGCCAGAGGGAATCAAAGAGACGCATTCAGGCCTTTCATCTGGAGAGACACTGGGAACTGGTCAAGTACTACTACTGCCAATGCTGCTTCTATAAAACTACTGCTAGTAACTCTTTCACCGCCATGGACTGTCTGTTTTTCTGTTGTTTTTGCTGTTGCAGTGTAGAGGAAGGTCACATGTGCAAAACAAGCATCTTAGAGTCACAGTTGTACACTACAGTGGTTCCCAAACTTTTTGGTCTGGCGTACCCCTTGGCCCATTTATACCACAAGTACCCCCCGCCTTGATGGTTTTGTTGATTATTTAGAAAGTGCATGATAGAAACTCCTATTTCCATGTTTTCTTTGAACATAATAATCAAGAATACAATCAAGTTTTATCTTATTTTTTATCTGAAATTATTCCAAGTACCCCCTGCTAAGCTCTTGCGTACCCCCATGTCCCTGTACCCCTGGGAAACACTGCACTGCTACACCAGAAACCAAAGAGAAAACAAATAGGAAACATGTGGTGCTCCACCACATGGACAGGAGATCAGAGAGGCCAGTGGTGAACACAGCTCCAGGCCCCGGGGCCAGAGAGAGAGATCATCACCAATGCTGTATACAGTTTTATAAGATAAGAAGTTCTTTATTGATCTCACAATGGAGGAATGTACTTGTTACAACAGCTCTTAGGACAGGATCACACAGGGGGGTGCAAAAAGTCAGGAACTGTGCCATCAGAAGAAAAAAGATCTGCAAACAGTAGTAATAATACTGGAATATGATAATAAAGTACATTTAAAAAGCTAGTACTGATACAATAAAATTACAACAATAAAGTGTCTCTTAGCATCGATCAATGAAACGGCATTAGAAAATCAATCAATCAATCAATTTATTTTTGTAACGCCCAATATCATAACAGAAGTCATCTCAAAGGTCGGTATGGACAAAAACAAATCAATATCAGACATCAAGAATGATCAAAAATAAGTCACACACGAATGAAATGTCACACACGAATGAAATGTCTCGACCAGATGTAATGTCCCGTGAATAAGTAAATCACTTAGAGTAACAAGCTTAGAGTATCCCCCATCCTTAGACCTTCCTCTGCGGCGAGGAAAAACCCCCAAAAAACCAAGAACCACATGGTAAAAAAAATTGAGGAAACCTCGGAGAAAACCAATTTAAAGGAAGGATCCATTCCCCTTGGACGGATGGGCTAGTGGTAGAAAAACATCTCTTATGTATGGGACTACATCGGTCTAATGCCTGGGACTACATCGGTCTAATGCCTGGGACTACATCGGTCTAATGCCTGGGACTACATCGGTCTAATGCCTAGGACTACATCGGTCTAATGCCTGGGACTACATCGGTCTAATGCCTAGGACTACATCGGTCTAATGCCTGGGACTACATCGGTCTAATGCCTGGGACTACATCGGTCTAATGCCTGGGACTACATCGGTCTAATGCCTAGGACTACATCGGTCTAATGCCTGGGACTACATCGGTCTAATGCCTGGGACTACATCGGTCTAATGC
>OMNZ01107509.1:0-15827 GCA_900303255.1 Lesueurigobius sanzi
TCAAATCTGACATGTTATCCTTATGGTTGAAGGTCCTTTCTACTAACCAATATCACACCCATTTTTTTCAAAATTGTCACCACTTTTAGACACATTCATGTTTTTCAAATTTGTTTTTTTTCTCCTGTGTAGTGAATTAAATTTGTTTTGTCAACAGTACATTGTAAATTCGGACATTTGTGGATATGTCAGCGTGCTGCTGAGAAGGGGACTGGCTGTAAACTTCCATCTCTCCAGGACCTGTCTGTCTCCAGGACCCGGGGGCGTGCAGGTCGGATCACAGCTGACCCTTCCCACCCTGGTCACAAACTGTTGAACCCTCAGGGAGGAGGCCTACGGTCCATCCAGACCAGAACCTCCCGCCACAAAAACAGATTCTTTCCCTCCGCTATTAGGCTCATGAACACATAAAAACATTCAATAACTCTGTATCAGAGCCATGAACACTTAATAACTCTGTATCAGACTAATCTATTTGCATTATGTGGTATGTCCACACTCACATTTGCTGCTAATCTGTAATTCACCATTCATGCTGCTGTCTCGTATTGTGTTAAATTACTATTTTATTAGATTTTTTTTTTATCTTATTCTATTTTTATGCATGCCTTATAGTTCTATCATTTTAATTTATATCCTTTTTTTCCCCATAGTCTATTATTTATCATTATTACAAGTTTATGTTTCATGTTGCACAAGAACACCGAAGAAAATCCTAGTCTGTGAAACCTTCATTGACAATGGCAATAAATTCTACTCTGATTCTGATATAAAACTTTGCATCTAAGTATAAAGCATTTCTGTCCATTCCCTGAGCTTTCAGGCTAGTTTTCTTGCATTCCTAGGACAGTGACCCTAAAAGTGACCCTGAATGTTGCGAAATGTCCTTATAAACAGTATGTAGTATGAAGTATAAATAGTATGAAGAAATTGGATTTTAGAAAGGGGTTACAAAAGTTTGGACCACAACTTTCAATTTAAAAGACTCACTCCCGCTTCCATTGTTTCAAATAAAAAAATCAGGTATAGTACCTTTAAGAACATTTTTGGCATTCACAAAAATGTGTTCTTAGCTGAGATAGTTCTTCTGGAAGAACAAATCCTAAGAACAGTCAGGAGGACAGAAAATCTGCAGTTTTAGAATAAAGTGATCAGAGGTGGTACAGAGCAGAGATAGTTAGTGTAAATCAGACTTTCACAGCTGAGGGCTGAAGCTTGTTAGCTGCTGCTCTGAGTCACACCTGTTGTAATCAGAGGAGAAACTTTAGACAAAACACAGGAGGCTATTTACACTGGATCTCCTTCATGAATATATTAAATATTCTTAAGAAAAAGTTCAACTTAGGAAAAACTTAAAAAACACTTAGGTCTGATTCACCAAGCGTTCTTAAGAAGACAAAACTCTTCTTAAAGAGCAATGCCCCAAATTCATGAACGTGACTCTAAGGGTGTATTCAGACCTGCACTGTTTGGTCCGCTTTAAGGTGGCCACACACTAGAAGATTTTTAATCTTTTGAGACTAAAGATCTGTGCAAAGACAACACACTTAAAGACAGACATGAGGACACACATACACACACACGAGGAGTCCCACCACAGATCATGCCATGAGATAAAGTTTGTATTGAGCCACGCCTCCTAAGATTAAAAATCTGGCTAAAAATCCTCTAGTGTGTGGCCACCTTTAAACGGACCAGAGTTCGTTTCGACCGCTGGTCCGGACCTTTTCCGGGTCTGTGCTCTGTGTCCTAGTCCTTGCTGTCCAACGGGAGCGCCGATCATCACATGCGTGGTTGTAATTTACGTAATATAGTTCACTTGCAAAAAGTACAGTCTGAATACGAACCGCACCAAACGAAAAAAATAAAGTCCGCTTTTGGTCCGGAACAAACAAGAGGACCAAAGGACTTTCCTGGTCTGAATACACCCTAAGAACACCCTAAGTGAGGTGACAGACAAATGAACCAATGGGCCAACCCCGTCAGATAAAGGTAAAAGTTAGGAAAATAGTTTAAGTTAAGTTTATTTAGCGTATTGTTTTATCTTTTAAATCATGAACAAGTGCATAAAAAACATAAAAGAAGGAAGAAGTGCTGTACTGGACATCTTTTTATGCAACTAAAGCTTGTAACCGTTGGAAGATTCTATTTCCACTGCCTTGTTCTGTGTCTTTTTATCATCTTTTTCAACTACAAAATCTGAACCATTTAAAGTGAACAACTGCATAGCTTTACTGTGTTTAGAACTTGACAGACCTCAGTGGTGTGCAATTACTACATGTCAAAATCATTTTGAGTGTCCTAAGGATATACAGTGGTTTGGAGGGCTCAGCGTATTTTAAGTCGATACATTCAATAAACTATTCTGTTTGAGCTCGTCGGGCTGAATTGTCGGAAGTCCTCGCCATTAGCGGACAAGTTTTGATCTCGCTATGTCCTACATCGACAAGTGGAGAAACCGCTGGGTAGGTTGTGAGAGCGCGGGTGATCCATCTTGTGCAGAAGTGGCACAAAACAAATGTGGGTAGGTCAGGAGCGCTCTCCCGGACTCTGCTGATGAGATAAACAAGTCGTGCACCTGCAGCTGTCTGTATTAGAGCTGACAGCCTCCTTACCACACAGCCAGGACACAGAACAGGTGGCACATTAAAAGATCCACTATCACAGGGCCAGTCTTATGTTCCCTGTTATGTTTTGGTACCTCCATAGACATAAGGTTAAGATTAGAATTAAGATTGTCTGTTTCTGTCTAAGTTATAAACAGAGGCCCGCAATGCATGTGTGGGATTACCATATTCATGAATTTAATACTTACCATATACAATAAAATAAAAGTAATACAAAGCGAATCCCTTTTTATTCAAATGTTTATTATGAAATAATAAAACAGAATATGTCTTTTGAACAAACTACATCACACCACCCACACCACGTTCTAGTTGAAAAGCGTAAACAAACAGGTTTTTTGGAAATAAATGGCTTCGCGCAAACACTAACCCTGAGGGAGATAAAGGTTTTTGTGTTATCATTCATATTCTATTAAATGCATACGTTTACAGATATTCTGCCAGGGTACTTCGAGCACAACTGTATAAACTCCTACCACCTCACAGCCCGAAACGTTGCACCGCTCTTGTGAATAAAATCTCACTTTTTGCAAGCTCGAGGGTGTGCAGGAGACTCTTCATATTCATATACACAAGCTTCCCGCACGACTCCCCCTGCGCACCTGTTGTAAGAAGTAGTTGTGCAAAGCGTCTTCTAATCTCTTGGCTCAGTATTCACAGCAGAAAGAGCTGCCTGAGAGTGCTCAGATTCAGATGCAGCGTTGAAAAGATGATTTGCTGCTTAGGTCACAGAGGTCGGGTCTGATTGTTTGATGAGCCAGCAGATGAGATCGCTACAAAGGCACCAAAGTCACCAGATGAGGACATTATTTGGTTTCCAGCGGGTAACGGTAAAATCATCTGTAACAGGAGCGGTGCAACGTACATGGAAACTATCTGGAACTCGGTCAGGGTGGAAAGGTACAGTGGGGAAAAAAAATATTTAGTCAGCCACAATTGTGCAAGTTCTCCCACTTAAAAAGATGAGAGAGGCCTGTAATGTTCATCATACATACACCTCAACTCTAAGAGACAAAATGTGAAAAAAAAAATCCAGAACATCCCATTGTCTGATTTTTAAAGATTTTTTTTGCAAATTATGGTGGAAAGTTATTTTGCTCCATTTTGCCCCCTTTCCTCTGCTCAGCCCTTATATTTTTTGAAGGACAAGATCCCCTTCCCTGAAGTTGTCTTCAATCCCTGTCTTCATGCATGTTGCCTTTTAGCTTTTATTGGCTTTTTCTCATATTTTGTAGTACTTCTGAAAAGGAGGCCTGTTTCTTCTTATGTCCCTCAAAGAGGTCCTCATTTTGGATTAAGTCATTGGCCTTTTCCTCTGTCACCTGACACAATGTGCACATCGAATTAAAATTTACATAGTAGTGAGTAAATGGAAGTTAATTATGAATGCATAAACCATATCGACATCCACATTGTACCGCACCTGCCTCCCAAACATCAAAGAATACGGATATATTTGACTGTGAATAGTTTTTTTGGTCCAGAGGGCCAACATGTTGGACTGTAAGAGCTGTAAGGTCCCAACTTCCTTTTCCTCTACCCACTCCCTCACGACCAACCACACCTCTACTACCTCTCTTCTTAACCAGCCTAGCTCTTCATTCTGTTTGTTTGAACTGTCGACAAACATGGATCCAGAGACCCCTTTGGACACTGACCTGTTTCCGCCAGCAGGCTCCCAGCATGGCGAGAATTCCCAGAGCTCTCAAGTCGAAGGGTCCCCTGCGTCTTCTTTCTGCCCTGTTCGTTCCATGGTATGGGCTGCACGGAGACTCGTGGATTCTCTCAACACAGTTTCTCCTTTTCCTCCACAGTCCAGGGGTCTCCAAGGGCCTCTTCCTGCTCGATTTGTTCCCGCTCACAAGCAGGTCACAGCGCGCCTGGGATCAGGCCGGCTACCCACCACACACAAATTTGTGAACGAATTGACAGGTGAATCACTCCAGCACTTTTTTCTGAGCTGCGGCTTGTGAAGTGATGCAGATTTCAGCTGAAATATGAAGAAAATATTAATTTGGAAGTGTAGAGATGTTATTTAAATTAAACATTAAATATTAGAAGGAGCACTGGCTCATTTTGAGGATGATTTGAAGCTTTAATTTTTTTTTACTGGTAAATGGCTTGCAATTAAACAAATCAGCAAACCCAAAGGATGAAGACAGAGCTACAATGTTAACTTTTGCCTCTGTATATCACTTCTGACTGCAGTATAGCTTCACCATAGAGAAACACAGAGGCAGGGCAGCAGCTTCTCCGCTCTCCTCTGGCAGTGTGAATACATGCTGCTCACTGCAAGGTAGCTCGGCCGCAAAGGGCGCTCGGCTCTCCCCACGCTTCCTCACACACTGCTCCTCCGTCAGGCCCCCACATTTCCGCTGCTCGCCAACGGGCAGCGGCCAGCCCGGGACCAGCCATGCTGCACGCAGCTCTCCCCACGAGTCTGCCCCAACTAGACGCACTCGGCACTCGCCCGCAGGCCAGGGCACACAGAGGCCCTCCAATCCCTCCGCCCCCTCTCAGCCCTGCATCTCAGACTGGACTGTAGTTCGCCTTCAAAGGGAGTTAAGGAGAAAAGGAATTTCCTTTGGCAAGTATGAAAATAAATCCAGGCTTTTCCACCAAGCTTTATGTATCGTCCATCCCAGGTTCCAGAGGCAGGGTGGGTCCACGCACACCAACGCTGCCGCACATCCTGGCTATCGAGCATCCAGCAGCAGCATCAAACCCCCGAACCAGCCTCAACCACCTGCAGCCACTCTCCCCAAGAGTCAAGTTGTATCAACCTCTACCACTCAACCGTGGGAACTGCAGTCCAGTTCTGGGCATTTCTTGTCTATGTCCCAATCCACCCCGTCCCACTCTAAAGATCTCACAGCTACAGAGTCGCGGTTGCCTTCACCTTGTATCGGGACATGCTTGTACCTCTTCCATCAGCCGCACGCTCCTCTCTGTCATGTGACCTTTGCGGCGCCCCTCATCACCCGTGACCCTTTGCACCACCATCACACCCCCCCCTTAATCGCCCCACACCCTGGAATTCACAGACCCTGGGCAACCTACCCTTAAACTGGCCACTTTCAACAGCCGCGACAAACCGGGCAGGCCCCTGCTGTACCAGGGCGGTAGGATGATATGCAACAATTTCAACGACATGGGCTGCGCTTGTTCCAAGAGCAAGTTCTTGTCTGCTCTTTCTGCGGCGGAGCTCACACCAGACCCTCGTGCCCCCACAATCCTACTGACGGTTTCGACGGGGGAGCTGCTTCTTTCAACACCGTCAATACTTCAGTCAAGGTACGCTCCCTGGCTAACGCTCTCCGCAATCATCCTGATCGTGAATTTGTCAATTGTCTTTTCAATTGGTTTCACCAAGGACTTCATCCTGGCATCGAAGTGTTACCCGTGTCCTCGTTCTCCTGCAAAAATCTTCTATCCGCGCTCGCGGATTCTGATGCAGTCGACACCTTCCTCGCTAAAGAAGTTCAGGAAGGGTTCATGATCAGACCTTTCAAGAAACCAATTGTTGACTAACAACAACAACAACTTGAACAAGGGAACAATATCGCTGTTCTAGCAAAGACCTTGTATCCTCTCAACCAGTTCGTCACTCACCCTGCACACATTCCTGGCCATTTCAACGCCATTGCTGACTAGCTTTCTCGTTTTGCCTTTCAGAAATTCAGAAGCTTCATGCTGAACTCTGATCTACTCCCCACGCCAGTGCCTCCATTTTAGTTTGGAACCGTTTTTGGAATGAAAGAGGAGGCAAGGGGAAAAACATACCCATGGATCTACTCTTGGAGCATCTCAAAAACTACCTCAAGTCATTTCTGAAAGGTGTAGGTCCAAACCTCAATGAGGACACAGCACGCAGAGTTAACTGTTCTGCAGGAATCCTGAAAGAAATGATGGAGTATACTGACAGAGAGCTTGAGGTCACAACCCCAAGTGGAATCCATAAAGCAACAACAAAGATGACAAATGTTCTTACCCTTGTGGCTATTTTCACAGAGGAAGACATATTTAAAAACAAACCAGGGAGAGCAAAGTTAAGTTTCAGTGATCTTTGCAAATGAATGTGGGCAAAAGTCAAAGATTGTCGAAAAGTGCCTTTGTAAATATTTCCTCCACACACATGCTAACTACCCAACATTCCAACTGTGCTTTTGGTAGCTATTTCTTAAATGTTATTTCTAATCTGTATTAATCTTTGTTATTTAATATTGAAGTTAAGTTCCTTCGAAGCAATGCGCCAGAGCGTGTGTCACAACAGCCGATCACGTGACCAAAGTGTTGAAGTATCGTTTCTGCCGCTGCTGCTTCGCTGTGCGTGTCAATGGTTCAGTGTATCGAAGCGTTTCATTGGCTCGGCGAAGGTCCCGGTCTGCCATTGGTTCAGAGGGTTTCAATGTGCGTCCTAGGTTTCACAGCTTTGAGTGCAGCCGTTCGTCTGCTCTGCTCACACTTCACAGTCCCTGGCTGGCTCAGTGGGCTAATGTGACTAACCCGTAAGCGGGAGGTTGCGTGTTCGAGGCAGGGTCACGCCAATTGTATTCTGTGAGTCTGGCTGGCCACCCACAGGGAAAAAAATAAATCGGCGCCTATGCATTACATTTTTTGTTGCTGCTAATGTTTATCGTTTATATTTCATGCTTAAATTCTTCTTCTTATTATTATTATTAGGTGCAGTGCTAGCTCTGCACGCAGATATTGTCTTACATGAACAATCCATGTTGAGACACACGTATACTTTATGACTTTTCAGCTTCAGTCCAGTTGTTAAGCAATGATTTAAAAGCAATGATTTAATTTGTCCACCAGATGTCAGTGTTTCCAGCCAGACTGACACAGCTTTGAAGCCTCGGCACATTTCCAATGCAATAGCAAGAAAAGCCTCAGTGCTTCACGGGGCTTCATAACCCCATCACTAAAATGATGCATGTGAGGTAAAAAAAACCCCCAAAAAAACAGGGATAACAAATAGTTGTTTATTTAGATAACATAAGTAACCAAATTAAATGAAAAATATTATTAGAACGTGTACAACGTGTACATAGCACTTTGAGGTTTCCTTGAAATGTAAAGTGCTATATAAATAAAATGTATTATTACTATTATTACATTTGGTTCTGACCCTACTCTGATTTTCCAAGAGCAGCCACACTTGATTCAGAACTCCTGGTTGATGGTGTGTGGGCCTGGTCCATGTCGGAATCTTCTTCATCAACATATCCTGTGTAATAGACATCTAATGGAGGACATTGATGGCGCATAGCTTTCAGGGGCACAATACGTCCCTTCTGTCATTGCCACAAGCTGATGTTTCTTTAGCGAGCTGCGCTAGTCTCCGAGTCTTTGTGTGCGATCTTGGCCAGGCAAGAAGCTCCTGCTCCGCGAACGTCTACTCCTGCGATGTTCCCCTTTTTTATATGGCGCCAAGTCGCATGAATGAGAGAAATGGCTGTAATCCAGCCTCGTTCCGCTGCCATTTTAGCATAGCACACAGGCAGATGCTTAATAATGTAATCCACATCAAAAATGTTTCTGCAGTTTTCAATGATAGCATTCATAAGTTCTGGTTCAAAACCTATACATACTATTGGTCTAGTGTACTGATGGGTGCCCTCCTCAATTAAAGTGGTTTGATATTGTTCCAAAAGCTCTCTTAACATCTCAATGTCATCCATAGCAGCAGATCTTTTAACAATAGCTGATGTCTCCCTTGTATCATGTTCATACACAGGTGTGGGCTCTGTACAGCCTAGTGGGTTTGGCAGTAGGTGCAACATAAATGGCGTGGTGATACCTCTGTGACATGAATTTTTGCATGTCTTTAACAGATCCATTAATTGATCATCAACTTTTGTTTGTTGTGTAACTACATAACCAACAGCATGGGATGGTTTGCCATCCCTCCCTGCTCTGCCAATTTCTTGAAACCATACATAATGACATGTGTTATGTTTGTGAAATTCAAACCCATTCCCAAAGCTGTTGTAGCAACTGCAACTCTGCAGTTTCCCTCTCCACTTAATGATGATAAGACTCTTCTCTTATTCTGTGACAAGGTTTTACTATGAAAGATGCCGATTAACTAACGTTAACTTGTTATCGTGTGGGTATATATTGCACATCTGGCAATTTAGCAATAGCTTAAATTTAACATCCAATCTCAATCTATAATATCTACCTGCAACGTATGCAAAATATAATTATCAAATCTTTTCTTTCTTTTTTTTTTTTTAACTCTTTATTTATTGTTTTTATTTAACAACACAGAAAAAGGAAAACCAAAAAGGGGACACATGACACCACAACACTTAAGCATGGGACGATATGTAAATTCTTGTCTCACAATTTCTTGGACAATATTATTGCCATTAACAAAGTTATCACAGCAGTCATCTACCTGCGGACCATCTACAAAGCGACGATGCCAACCATAAAAATATATATTTTTTTCCCCCACCTGGTTGTTGCGCAGTGTGGGGCCACAATAGCTCAGAGTTTGAGTCTCACTTCAGGCCTCAGGACCGCTCCAGCGGCTCCCGAAACTCCGCTGTTCGGCCACCGCCCGCGTGACATACGCGGCGCCAAGGGTGGGCCTGTGCCCACCCACTTTTGTCCGAGGCCCACCCGCAATCACGAAGTGCTAATGAATCGGTCCTCTATATCTGCTCCAGTAACATGAGCTGTGCTCTGCTCATCTGTGCATATTGAGCTGTGGTTTGTCATCCACACACTGCGCTCCGTGATAGAGCGTGATAGCATTCGTAGTGAACAAACTGCCTGTTTTCTCTCATACGCGCACTCAAAATGGATAGAAGATGCACAGCGAGCTGCACATTCAGCGAGCTGCTGAATCCCGCACAGACATTTGTGCCACATGTGCGCAATGGCGCAGCACGTTATCCCGGCTCCCTGCTCTTCTGCCCCGGGGAACAGGTGAACAGCGGCGTGTGTCACTTTTCTACCTGCCCACCCAGATATTTAATCCTGGCGCCGCTACTGCCGCGTGACTGCTGACATGGTGCCCTTGGAAGAGTACCTGCTCCGTGAGCCCCAAGAAGGATCGGGCCAATTGCCTCCCATGCTGCTGGATGCCTCTGCAGGAAGCCTTTATTCTCCAACTCGGTGTAAGCATCTTGAGCACATCTGTAGGTGCACACGCCAGAGGACCAATGTATCCTCATATTTGTGAATGGCATCTGGAACCTTATGTTCTTCTCTTTGAGAACTTTTTTGATGGTGTTGTATTCTTTGCGCCTCTTGACTACCTCAGCTGGATAATCATGATCAAAACCTATGGGACTGAGGCCCACCTCGATTTTTCTCCTCCATGCCTCCCTCAGGACCAGTTCTTTGGTTGTGTATTCCTGGAAATGAACAACTATGGGTCTTGGCGGGGCATCTGGCGGCGGTTTGTGTGCTAGAGATCTATGGGTCTGTTGTATTTTCAAATGCAAATCCTCCGGTTCCTGCAAGTGCTTCCTCAGGAAGGAATCCACAAATTGCTGCATATGAGCTGTCTCTTTCCCCTCAGGCAGACCGAAGATTCTGATATTGTTTTGAGGCGATCTGGATTCCAAATCTATCACCTTTTTTTGGAGGATGTCGTGCTGCTCCTCCAGCGAACGGATTCCCTCTGTCACGCGTGCTGCCCAGTCTTCGAGTTCAGAGATTCTTGTTTCTAGCAAAAACTTCCTTTTTCAATAGGAAGGCCTTCAGTGCTGTTACTTGCCCTGGTTTTAGGGATTCTGTATTTTCCAGTTCTTTCAAAACCAAAGCAAGAGCAGAAGTAAACACCTGATCAACAACCGCCTCCGCCATTTTGAATGTTTTGACCTGGGGGAAAACGCTAGTTCCGTGTTCTCAGTATGGTGCATCAACAGCGTTATGTGATTGGTTCATCACAAAATCTGACGACAAAGTGATTGGCTCCGGTGTCGGACCCTCCTGCATTTGAACAGAATGTAGGAGGGTCCGATTGATCAGGCTAGTGATCTCTAAGTGGTCCACACTATTGGTTAATTAATCTGCACTTACCTCTATGGGGTGTACTGTTTTATTTTGGACCTTCTTTTTTGGCATTCAGGACATTTTGCATTCTGGATTATCATAAAATATAGAGCATAATTACGTTACATCTTGTACTTTCACATAAAAAATGTGTAATATACTAGACGAATGTTAAAGGAACAGGCCACTATTTTCCATACTGAGATACGTTCTTACCTGAGCTTAGACGAGTTGATGCGTACCTGTCTGGTCAGATGTTGTTAGCATTCTTAGACTTCAACTCGTCTAAGCTCAGGTAAGAACAACATCAGTATGGAAAATAGTGGCCTGTTCCTTTCAAGGTCCGCTAACCCATTTTTTAAATATCTGCTTGCATTCCAGGCCAATAATAGTGCTGGATGAGAGCACAGTGGGTTTTCTCCCACCCACAGTGGCCCCTGATGTTACTACTGTGGAAGGCCTCTAAAAGGCGATTGGCCTCCACAGCAGTACTGACCACTCTGGCGAAGTGGTACTTGAACCCACGCCTCTGGCACTTGTAGTAACAGTTCTCCATCTGGCAATTATTTTAAATTTAGACATGTATACATAGTTTACTTTACATCCAACTTCAAAATGTGAAGTAGACAAACAATAACAATTGGTTTGTTCATGCTTACTTTTTGACGATGTACATCTCAGCTCTTCTTTTAATAATCCCCCTCTATCCCGCATCAGGAAATCTGCCATGGCCAAGACACTCCAGGAGCTCCTGAACCTTCTGTGGGTCCATGGTTACCCCTTTGTTAATCTGCCCCATAAGTAAACTGATGAAATCTATCTATAGGAATTAAATTGTGTCATTATAATCTATCTATATCTCAAACTAAACTACAACTTAATGTGTTACGCTAACATACTGTACATCTATTCAGCCTGTTCTCTATTCTATTGTTATTATTAACTTGCCTTTCAAGATGAAATGTCTGTTCTTGGTCTCGGATGTTGTAAAATAAATTTCCCTCCAAAAATGCGACTTATAGTCCAGTGCGACTTATATATGTTTTTTTCTTCTTCATTATGCATTTTTTGGCTGGTGCGACTTATACTCCGGTGCGACTTATAGTCCGGAAAATACGGTAGTACACTGCAAAGAAAGTAACTCATTTCAAGAAATTTTCCAGTGGGGTAAGTTTTTATACGCTAAATTAGGAAAACACATCAACAACATTCTTATTCAGTAAAAAATTGCCCCATTTCTTGAAATTAGTTACTCAAATCAGGAGCAAATACAAATGTTTTATCATTTCTTTTTCCAGGCTCCACCAAAAAAAGTAGCCAATTTAAACACATTGGAAATAAACAACCATTTCACCTCGTCATCGTCACATCTACAAATCCCATATCTCTTTTGAAAGCTAACATTATGGCCTACAAAACTGTGTGAGTGAAATCACGCTGGTTGCCGTCAGCGTTTAGATAAACACAGAGAGAGAGAGTCGGTGCCTTGTTTTCCTTATGCGGCTGTGGAGCTAACCCTGGAACCCTCGTTTGACCCGCGGGGGAAGGCTATAAACAGCGCACAAAACAAAATAGAGACTGTGGTTGTTTTATTTGCGGAGTTCTGCGTGCGAAGACATCTCGCATGTCTGGGTTGATTGAAATATGAATGCTCTATATCGGCGTATGAAAATGATATGCAAAGATGCGCGGCCCCGTGCTGTGGACGTTATCAGGTTAAACAGCCCTGAATGTGGTGACTCACTCGTGTTTATTTCATTCAGGGTTTCCACGGGGCATTAAAAGTCATTAAATGGTGTCAAAAATAAGGCCTTAAATGTCATTAAAAAGCATTAAATAGAAATCAAACTGGTATTAAATGAGAAGTTCTTGGAAAATAATAACATTGCTCAACTAATGTTACATCAAAAGTTTGTCAAAAATACAAAAAATTGGCTTGGTGCATGATGTGGCTACGCTAGTTCCTTTGACATAACAGTGTGAGGGCCAGTACTTCCTGTTCTATTCATTTCCTATGGAGATTATGTTATACCCATTGGAATAATCATATTTTCTACAGATTCCGTAATGGAAAGTGAGTTCCTGGTAGATGATCACGTAATAACTTGATGTAGGATGTAAATACTTCAGTGGAGGAGACGTCTGTGTAGGTCGGAGAGGTTATATCGAAGCTAAAGGCTAACATTAATCTAGTGCAGTGGTTCTCAGCTGGTGTGGTGCCCACCATCACAACATTTTTATATTAAAATCGCTAATCGAATCACAATTTCTGTCCAAAAACAAAATCGCAATCACAGGAAGTACTGGCCCTCACACTTTCAGGTTAGAGGAACTAACGTAGCAACATAGTGCAGCAAGCTAATTAGGTGTAGACTGCATTATTGGCTGAAATGATGCACCATTTCTGTGTTCTGTGTCTCTCAAGTTCTCCATTGTAAGAAATGTTCCATTGAACATGGAAATTAATACTAAATCCGCACCAATTTAAGGCATTTTTGGCATATAAAAATGTTGTATTTGGGCATTAAAACGGTATTAAAAGCATTAATTTGGACTTGTTGCTACCTGTATAAACCCTGTCATTATTGGGCTTTTGCGGCTGGACGGTTCAAAAGACAAGAGACTCCTAAAATCCAGGGCGAAACCACACACCACCGAGTCACAGTGTCTCATATCGCCAAATTACAAGTAGGTAGAGTCCAGTTAGCGGGTGAATGACACTGGGGGTAAATGGAGTTAATATTTATTAACTAGATTCGGGAGCAGGACCACACCTCAACTTTTCCCCTCCTCTTTCTGTCCAACCACTCCTGATGCCCTCAATTATCTGGACTCCCTATTTAAACCAGCAACACTTCTTCCTCACCGTTTGTCTCATAAACTCTCGACCCCTCCCTCTAACTGCCTGTGTCTTTCAGCACTGATCCGCACTCAGGAGGGGGGGTCCCTGAAGAGCCGGATGCTCATCGAGACGGCCTACCCCCCACCCACGTCTCCGTTCGGCCATCAATTTATCAATAAACCTTCTGATCTGCATTTAGTTGTGGTGTGGTCCTTGCTAGTGAAAGGGGTGAGAGAGGAGCCTAGAGCGCTCGCTTGCCTAAGTCAGACCCATCGATAAATGAGAGGCGCCCAGGGACAGCACCACAGAGGAGCAGCCATCGTGTCCAAATTAACACAGATTTAACTGATCACAGACTGACACTTTGGTGTGAGGATAATGAATAGTGAGAAAATTGTGGATTTTTTCATTAGTTTGGGGAAGGTTGCAATATCGCTCGCTTGACATTGCGAAATCCTGGAGGGACTGATAAGAAATGTACTGGGCTTCCGGCTATACAGTATTTATTTCACGTGGACAATGAGTGTTGTGTTTTTTTTTTTTTCAAATCATAAATCTCCTGCTAGCTGACAATAAGTGTTACTTTTTGAAAATGTTTCCTGCTCCCTCTGTTTGCCATGAGCACAATAATCTAACCATTGAAATATAATGAAAAGCTAAGACTATTTTACTGAATCTATTCTTAGGGAAGCACGAATGATCATTTTTTGGATCTGAAATGTCTCTCCTCGTCTCTCCTCGTCTCTCCTCGTCTCTCCTCGTCTCTCCTGGATCTCTGCTGGGATCTCCGAGCTGATGCTAAAGGCACAGCACCAATGACAGCCTCAACACTTTCAATTTCCTCAGCAGCAGACAAACTGCGTAGCGCCCCATGTTATTTGGTTTGTGGAAGAGAATTTACAAATGCCAAATCATAGTTTATCCGCCCACAGCTGTCAGCATGAACATTTGGAGAAGGGTTTTATTGCTCCAAGATGGCACCGAGGCAACAGTAGCATCGGGAAGTCGTTATTTGACCACAACGCTGAAGGAACTCAAGACGTAATGCTGTTTTGTCCCTGGAATTGACCAATTGTGTGTGAACTGTGGTGCGTGAGCAGGTTATGGTGAATGGTCTCAATTTATAGTGTTTTTCTTTTCTTCTTTTTTACACCAACGGGCACTCAAAGCAACTTATAGCAAAAAACAAAAAGCCAACAACGTTCGCTACCACCAAACTATCAAAGAAAACAGGCTTAAACTGGGAGTTATGGCAAAACCAGCCTGTGGTCTCTCCCTCTTTCTCCTCTCTTTCTGCCTCCTTCCCTCTCTGTGGACCTCTCCTCTATCTCTCCCTCCCTCCCTCTTTCTCCTCTCTTCCTCCATCCCAGCGGACCCCAGCTTGTGGCCTGTCCCTCCCTCTTTCTCCTCTCTTTCTGCCTCCTTCCCTCTCTGTGGACCTCTCCTCTATCTCTCCCTCCCTCCCTCTTTCTCCTCTCTTCCTCCATCCCAGCGGACCCCAGCTTGTGGCCTCTCCCCCTCCCTCTTTCTCCTCCCTCCTTCCCTCTCCATGGACCCCAGCCTGTGGTCTCTCTCTCTCCCTCCCTCTCTCTCCTCTCTCCCTAGTCTCTAAAACTTAACGAGAGTAAAACCGAAATTGTTGTGTTTGGCCATTCCAATTCTTCTGGATCCACCAATGATATCCTTGGCCCATTAGCACCACACACTCAGTCTGTGGTAAAGAACCTTGGAGTGCTAATGGACAGCTCCTTTAAGCTGGACAAGCAAATCAGTTCTGTTGTGAAAACCAGCTATTTTCAACTGCGTGTCGTGAGCAAAGTGAAAGCTTACCTTCCTTTCAATGACTTTGAGCGTGTTGTGCACATGTTTATATCGTCCCGTCTTGACTATTGTAATTCTTTGTGGTCTCCCTCAGCCGCTTGCAGCTGGTGCAGAATTGGGCTGCTCGTCTGCTGACCAGGCACCGGGCGCATGGAACACATCACACCTGTTCTGGCCTCTCTGCACTGGCTCCCTGTCAGCGATCGTATTGATTTTAAAATACTGCTTCTTGTTTTAAGATGTCTAAATGGTCTGGCCCCAGCCTTACCTGTCTGAGCTGTTGTCCCCGTACACTCCCCCGAGACAGATGAGGTCCACCGGTCGGTTCCTTCTTAACGTGCCAAAATCACGGCTGAAAACGAGAGGTTTAGGAGCAGCTTTCTCTGTCGCTGCTCCTAAACTCTGGAACAGCCTGCCTTTAACTATTAGAACTGCAGCCTCTTTGAATGCTTTTAAATCCTTATTAAAGACATATCTTTTCACACTGGCCTTGGCAACTGAGAGGAATATTTGTTGTT
>OMNZ01107517.1:0-14715 GCA_900303255.1 Lesueurigobius sanzi
AAAACGCCATGTTGGATGTGAAAACTGACCTGGAGGAAACGTCAGTCTTCATCCAGGTAGGAACTTTTATCTCAGAGCTAATGGCTAGTGTTCAATAGAAACAATATAAAATTTAAACAACTAAATAATAATTAAACTGCTGACAGGCCGCTTCTTTATTGTGCAGCTCATTCAAAACTTTGTGCTCGTTTAATTTTTTATTTAGTGTTAGCCGTTAGCTTCGAGCATAAACACCTCTCGTTCAGAGCACAGAGGTTCCTTCCAATGAAGTGGTTACATCCGACGTAATGTTTTTAACCAGCTGCTGGTCACATGGTCTCAGTCACTCGCTGTCCGCTGACAAATCTTAAGGTTAGTCTTCATTTGTGTGAGATATGCAACTACTCAATGCAAATTAATAGGGAGAGGAAGGGCGCTAGCGGTTTTTGAGTCCAGTCGGAAATCACGTGGGCTCGCTGTGCATATAGCCCATACATGCCTAATAAGTAGACTATACAGCTGCTTAGGGCCCCGAGACCACCAGAGGCCCCCAATAGTGCATAACTGCATACATTTGCAGATGTTGTGTGCCTCGTAAATTTCCCTCAAAATGTCTCGTCAAAATAACTATCCGCTGCCAAAAGGAATCTAGAAAGTCAAATGTTCTTAAAATGAATGTATTTGACCTGGATTTGAGTCATTTCAAGAGCATTTGCTAGTGGGGGAAGTTTTTTTTACACTTAAATCAAGAAAAGACTTATTTAAAATAAAGTAATATTGTTTTTATCCAATTTCTTCATTTAACAGTAAAAAAACTTACCCCACTGGCAAGATTCAAGATTTTTTTTTTCTCAACTGTCAACTAAAGCCCTATGTAAATAAGGACCCACATCCCTAATGTTTTGGAAAATAAGTACCCCCCTCCTCATCTTATCACAGGCATTACTTCATCAAACTAAGTAATAATGAAATGTGCAAGGATCAAACAACATCACATCACCACAGCTCAAAAAGCCAACAAAGCTCTCCTTCAAAGCCATTGGACCTATCCGTGTGTTACCTCTGTGGAACTGTGGAGTGTAGTGATACTGGGGGTTGCCCATCTCTTTGAGGAAGGTGGACAGGTTCCCACTGATGGCCACTGTGAACACCAGCGTCACGCAGATCCAGAACGGACCTGAAAAACAATCACCATCAATGACATCTGCCTTTTACCAAGTTAGAAAGAGTTGGCGTAGAGCAACGGCTCGCGAGTCTTACCGTACAAATCTGGGTTGCTCCTCAGATGGTGTTTGATAAAGTTTCGTCCTGGTAACGGCATCACAGAGCCTTTCACTCTGTCCAGGACCTGCACCAGGTTTGAATACACAGGACCCATGAGCACATATTGTATTTATCAATGTAGGGTAAGCGCTATAGAAACAGGGTTCCCACTCTTTACTTGAAATTATTTTCTAGGTCATTTCCAGGATTTTCCATGACATTTAAAAGTAAAAAAAATACATAAAAACATTGTGATTAGGTATTTTGTGGACCTAATACTGGCTAAAGCTTGTAGCCTTTTAGTCTGAAGCGATTCGAGCTCTACGTGTAAAGCATATATTTTCTTGGTGGTGAAATGGGGGGTTTGGGAGTCCTCCCCTGAGAAAATTTTGAAATAGAAGATTTTTCTTGTGTTCTGGAGCAGAATGAGCTCGTCTTTAGTCTGGTGTGGTGAGCAAAGTACTTACATTTAGTTTAAACAAAAAAGCAATGGGAGGAGCAATGTTTTCAAGGACAAAATATTGTTTTTCCAGGACATTTGTCATTTTTTGTTATTTTCCATATCTCTTTCATGACTAGAAAAGAGGCAGGTAGCTTTTAGTCAGGTTCACTATGTAATTTTGTCAGATTTTTGTGGAGAGTATGAAAACATATGAAATAAGATATAATTATCTTCTCATAAAGGTGTTATTCTTATGGCTGAATGTCCTTTCTACACACTTGATTTTGAACATGTCTCCACTTTTGGACACCTTTATGAGAAGATAATTATATCTTATTTCATGTGTGCTGACAGAGAAGACATTGAACTTTGTGACAGTTTTTGTTTCATGTGGATTGGCCCAGGAATTACAGAGATATTACTCATAAACCAAGACGAAAACCTCTGCATTTTGACAGTTACCCAGCATGGATGCTACCTTCTTTTAAGCCATTTTGTATAATCCAATATGGTGGCAAAGGTATGAGAGCAAATGGAAACATTGTTTTTCTGATAGCTTATAGGATAAAGTTTCCAATAATGTATAGTTTTCATACTCTCCACAAAAATCCGACGAAGGTATAAATCAATACATAGTGAACCTAACTATTTCCAGGTTTTCAAGGTTTTCCAGGTAGAGTGGGAACCCTGAGAAAGAAAGACTGCAACATTATGAAATAATCATAATTTAAGGCAAGACACTGCTGGTGAATAGGGAAAAGAATGAATTCGGTGTTATCAATTTGAAACATTTGCTGCATATTACTGATTTTCACACATATTTGTTCATTTTTTAGGGATTTTCCAATGATAAAGAAAATATATTAAATAAAATAAATGCTTGTATTTTATTCTGTTTAGTGTACCTTAGTGTAGCATTTTCTACCCACCTGCACAGTGTCCACATTGAAAAAAGACTGATAGTACTCGAATGTCCAGAATCCTCCACCGGCCTTCTTCCCTCCCAGGAGCTACAAAACACAGTACATGTTAACGAAAACCTACAAGCGTCCTTCCAGGAAACAATGTTGGGCAAATTAATCTAATAAAAATAAGCAAAACATGAACGTAAGCAACGTCAAACACATCAGCCACCTCTGAGCTCTCCTGCTCTGCCTCCTCCTCATCAGACAGGTCCAGCTTCACCTCCTCGCTGCCGCCCCCTGCTGGCACACTGTGGTGGGACGATGAGACGCTCAGAGTGGTGGCCCCGGGGTCTGAAGACAGCAGATCAGCCGCCTCTTCAAACTCTGCTCAAAGAAACACACGGACCAGGACATGTTGAATCAGGTCTGGGGCCACACTGGGTTTTTTTGAGTTTGCCAGGCGGGCCGGACCAGTCATGGTACATGAGGTTTTGGGCATTTCAAAACAAGTACAATTCTTTAAAAGGTAACTTAAACACATTTTCAAAAGCAACAATATAGCAGCAGGTATGGATTCTCTTTATGTAGGGCCTTAGTTAACCTCTGTGTTAAATGGATGAGTAAAATGTGAAAATCGGAAACAGTTGTAAATGGAAGCATCAGGGTGATTTTCCCATTCACAAACTGGGACACAATTTGTTGCAGGAGAGCCAAATCTTGACCGTATTTTCGCATTCTACCCCATTTCGCAATGACATTTGTGTAATCAAGTGTACATTCAGTTTCTCTAATCAAGTCATGTGGAGAACAAACTTTGTCTTACAAATCCATAGCCACGTGTGAAAATATGATCAATCATACAATCAGCGACATTAACCATATGATTTTAGCAACTCTGCTAATCAGAGTGATGATTTTGATAATGAATCCCAGGACACCTGGGACGGAGCCTGTATAAAATTGGGACGAATTAATGATTTTGGAGAAACTCATGGGGACATGGGACAAAGGACTCAATACTGGCACTGTCCCTAGTAAAGCCATCATACATTGCGGAGAAGCTCACTTTCTGCTTTCAAAAATGCTTGTCCAAAGAAGGCTCCACAGTCCGGTCTTCTCCCAGTGCCAGAAGTAAAAATCCCATTGAAAATCAGCCGTGTGCCAACTACTGATGGTAGCAGTGATATTTTACATGAAAGAAAATACCAAATACTTGAAAACAAGGTGAAATGCTTTTATAACCTTTTGATTTATAAAGTTTTGGATAAAACCTTCATTTATTATTGTGTGTTTTATGTCCATAAGTCACCACATAGTTGATGAGCTGCTATTGTTCTTTTAAACATTAGATACTATTTAAAACTCTATGTATTTTTTGAATGATTTTGATTTTAACTTTTAACTTCTAGCACCAGGACGGGGCATGTACAGATGATTTCCATAGGAGTAAGTGTAACAATAGTTTCTGAGCGTGACATAAACACAAGGATGGCTATTTCAAAAGCACCCTATATGAAGTCAGTGTTTGTCTGACTTAAATGGGTCTGTTTTTCTTCCGTGTTGAGGAATGGTTTCAAATTCAAGTTCACGTTTTCTCTAACCTCAGTCGCAGTTGAGGAAGGAGACAACTCAAAGTACTCACTAAATGTAATTAATAATGTTCTGTTTTTACTTTTAAATGAATTGTATTTGAAACTCTTCTTTTGTTTTTGTGGCAAGTAAAGTATTTTATAAATGAGTTGAAAGGGTTAACAGTAAAGAAAGGTTTTCACAGTAGCACATCATTTCTCATAATGGGCTGCCATTATGGGCCCTACTGTTGTGGGAGCACTGGTCACAAGTAAAAACAGTCCTTTTACCTTGGAACTGAAGATCATTTGGACTCGCCATAGCCTTGGTGGACAAACAGCTACCTCATTCAGGATCTACAACACAAAACAATGATGCTTTATTAATCTAATCAGAATTCAGTATGTGAACACAGCATCTAGGCAAGCTCTGTCTTAATGGGAAAACAGAAAAAGAACCACACACGAGGCACAAGAGCCTTCAAGAAAAGCCTACCTGTCCACTGCAGGATAAGGTGATGATGACAGCTTTACTGACAGCTGGCCTTCCTGACCAGTCCGCGTGTACTACTGCATGGAGTCTTTCGGTTTGGGTGTAAATCAACACTTACTGAAAAGTCTGTGGCTATTATAGGTACACAGAAAGCAAACAGACAAAAACGCAGATATATTGTTTTAAAAGAAGAACACAGTAGCGGTGTTTCTAGCTTATCCGTCACTTAGTAGACTCTAGTTCCGGTACACGTCACCGCGTAAACAAAGAGATCACATGATTCCTGTCAAACGGCCTATTTTATTTATTTAATGTTTATTGCCTTTGATTATTTCAAGTTCTCTTTCAGTTTCTTGTTAGGTTTTTTTTTTTAAACACACTTACTGTGTATATGTCTGTTTAATATTTTCTATTTTTCTATTTGAAGTTGTATCTTTTCATTCATGTCAAATTCATATTAGCGAAAAATAATTTTGTTGTTGACTGATTCTATATCGTATATGTGTATATTATGCGTACATTTACTTTTGTTCTCCATAATAAAAACTGCTTTGACTGCAGTACTGTACAGTCGAATGTTTCTTGTCGGAATACTAAAGTGGGGGGACCACATTCGCCATCTTGGCTCCATGTGAGACAGCTGTTGCTAACTGGGTGCAGTGGTTATGAAGGTGACCGCAGGGGATAAATTCTGCTGAAATGGCTTCGTTTCGTGCAGCGAGGAGAGTGCTTTGTACCGCGGCAGAAGCGACTCCTACCCCGGCCCCTGCCGGTCGCTGGGAGCGGCTGAAAACCAGTAAAGCCGGTGAGAAACCCTGCTGTCATGTGCACTTGTCTTGTGTCTGTCATGCGCATACTGTAACATAACTATCCAGAACCCAAATCCTCAAACCAGGGCTTTACATTAACTCAGTTTTGTTTTACTCTCACTTGCCATATATGGGCGATTTGATAATACATAGATTCATTTGATATTGTATCAAATCTTGCAGACACGTGATTGGCGAGTACTGCTGGAGGTTGCCATGTTGAAGGCAAGTCATGTGACACCTATCAATCGTACAGTGATTGATACAGTTGTCATCCAGCAAGGCGTAGCCCAGTCGGTTCGAAAAGGATGGAAATGACCAGGGTGTGACGTCATGCAAATTTAATCAATAAGAGTTATGTTTGCAGATATGTCCCCCGCTACTGCTGGAGGTAACCATATTGATGACAAGTCCTGTGCCAATCGCACAGTGATTAATACAGCTGTCATCCAGTATGGCATTGCCCATGGGCCCCGAGTTGTCTGAACACCATGGAAAGCATACGGTGGCCTGTAAAATCTGTGAAAGACAGAAGAAAGATATGATCACTGAAATTTACATGGGAAATCTGGTACATGTTGGCATATTGCTGTCAGGTTCTTCTGTGTGTAATAATGTGTAAACATAAGTAAAACATGGTTTAACTCATACCTCCTGTGTATTCCAGGAGTATGGTGCCGCAGCCTGCTCTCCGACTACAAAGAGGCCTGTAAGGAGATCGTGGTGGGGGCCCGAAACCGTCCCCTCAAAGCCTCCGTGTACATGGGTCTTCTGGGTGGAGCCTACGCCTGCTTCACCACCAAACCTGACCAGCAGTCCTTCCAGGCCACCCTGCTGGACCGCTCCAATGACCTGGCCCTGCTTTCCCCCTGGATACGCAACGCTAGCTCCGACCTCCATGTGCAAAACCTGGTCAAACTCCGGAACGATGGCTCCCTGCACCACCTCAGCCTGGGCCTCTTCTCCCTGGTCTACCGCGCAGACTACGACCCCGACAGCGCGTTGTACGAGGCCAGCTGCTCCAACCTGTCAGTTCCATGGAGGGAGCTGCCCGAGCGGGTGCTGGACGTTGGGTTCATGGGACGGTGGTGGGTCCTGGAGAAAAAGATGGAGGATTTCGACGTGAATGAGGCGGAGTACAAGCACCTGCCCGCTCACATGCAGGTACATTGCGTTTAGTCAGAAGAAACTGTGTTGTACATTTATCAGATGATCCCCCAACAACAGCAGGGTCTGCGTGTCTTTCTTTTGCCATTTAAATTTGCTCTGTTCTAGCAGAAAAAAAAACAGTCTGATAAACACAAACAAAGTAATGAAGTTACAAACATAACATTAGACTATTTATCTCTTAAAATTAAATTAAATTAAAACATAAAAGCTTATAAAGTGAAATCTTCGTACTTGAATTATTAACAAGAAGACCTGTTATAGTTGGGATGAGGAAATGATCAAATTTAGTTGTGGCCCATCTTAGGGTCTTGTTCATGAGTGAGGGACAGATGGAGCGTGAGATTGACAGATGGATCAGTGCAGCGTCTGCAGTGATGCGATCGTTGTGTCAGGCTGTTGTGGTGAAGAAGGAGCTGAATCGAAAGACAAAGCTCTCGGTTTACCGGTCAATCTACGGTCCTCTCATCTATTCACCTTATTCAGCCCCGCCCACTTTTGTTGTCTAAGCTTTTCCTGTTTGTATTAGCACTTCCTCTGAGCTGGGATTTCTGTTGTCAGTGTAAGAGAGTGAAGGAAATAAAATGGGAATGAAGAAAAAACTTGTGAAAAAGTGCAAAGAACCTACTTTATTGTGGCTCAGGTTTAGCTTCTGTGGAAGAACGACATGAGAAAAGTCACCGAAAATATTTTTTATATTCTATATTGGGTATTTTCTATATTATCACTTACTTTTTGTTCTCACTCTTAATTGGCTAATTGTCTGTGAGGAACTCTAAAGAACTGATGGATATATTTACAGCAGTTTGTTGTAAATGTTAGCAATAACAAAAATCAAAGCCAATATCAGCTCAAGTCAGATCTGCAGTTTGACCAGAAACACAAGATGGCGGCGCCCATTGCAACCTCCTGAATAAGGTGAATAGTTATGATGCTTGGGTCATGACCGAAAGGACAAGATTGTGGATACAAGTGGTGTAAATGAGTTTCCTCCGCAGGGTGGCTGGGCACACGCTTGGAGATAGGGTGAGGAGCTCGGTCATCCGGGAGGATCTTGGAGTAGAGCCGCTGCTCCTTCAAAATGAGGTGGCTCAGGCATCTATATCGGAGACCTGGCCGTGACCAGGCCCCTGGATAATGCGGAAGAAAATAGATGGATGCATTCTAAATGTGCACAAGTTGAAGTTTAGTTTTAATTTTCCTGTTCCATTTTAGCCTCGTATTGGTCCTGATTTCGTGGTTCAGTAAAACATTGCAATATCGAACAAGTTCAAGGTGCAAAGTGGAACTTTTCATCAGTGCCTGTATGGATGGTTAGCATGGCACCTTTAGTTTCAACGACAGTGGCCTGTATGACATTCCAGGTTCAATTCTTTTTCTTTTTTTATATCCTGGAGCATCATTAAAGAACAACTAAATACCAAACCAACTTTTTTTTTGCTGATAAACTCTAAACTCTAAATGGGTGTGTAATAGTATTATCTACATGTTCCAGTTAATATGTTTTACATTTTAGTGCAAAGCTGCTCAAAAGTGTCCTTTTATGCCTAAAACCGAGTGGCTAACGCCCTCTAGAGGTTGAACTCGTAATGTGTATCTATTCCATTTGAATTTTGCGGTTAGCTGATAAAGTGGAAGGTGAGCTGGTTGTAGAATTTGATGTCATCAGCTCTGCCACGCCTCACCATTCTCTCTAACGCTGTGGTATCACTGTGGCTCCTCCCCTTCTCCGTAGCCAGTTGGAGTTGAATTAGCGAACATGCCTCTTTCACGGCAGATTTCAAATTTTTGGTGTGGGTGGAGTAAGGCTCTGAGACGCCCGTTTAGTCCCTCTTCAAGGCTGCTGAAGAATGTTTTCTAACCTCGCTAAAAACATCTTAATTATTCAAAGTTTGCAAGCCGTCTGTGTAGGTTCTCAGTCGTACAGGAGTTGTCCATCGTAGACTAAGATTCTTCAGTCTTCATCTGTACTTGAAATGTAGGACGTTTCGATCCTAGTCGATGACTATCTTTGGGCTAAGATCGAAACGTCCTACACTTCAACTACAGAGCACAGATGAAGACTGAAGAATCTTTGCCTATTAAAGTTTGCAAGGTTTGGTGGCTAACTTTAACTTGGTAACTAACCATCTCCTCCTTCTGACACCCGTTCATACAGGCTACGGCGCCCCCTAGCGTGCAGGAGGTGGAGCGGAACGAGAGGCTGCACAGAGAGTCGTGGCTGCCACCCCCAGTCCCGGAGGAGGAGGCCGCAGAGAGGACGGGGGCCGGAGAGGTGAAGACCTCGGACACGCAGGATGAGACGGGTCAGGTCATGGAGACGGTGGACACAGATGTGGACAGTCAGGTCATGGAGACAGTAGGCACAGATGTAGACAATCAGGTTGTAGAGCCAGCAGACACACTTATGGACAGTAATGATGCAGAGACTTTGGACAAACAGGAACAAGCGAAGAGCGTGGACATAAAGGAGGAGACGCTAGCAATGGACGTAATGGACACAAATGTTGACAGTCAGATCGTGGAGACAGTAGGCACAAATGTGGACAGTCAGGTTGTAGAGACAATGGACACCAATGTGGGCAGTCCGGTTGTAGAGACGGTAGACGCAAATGGAGACAGTCCAGTTCTGGAGATGGTGGACACAATTGTGGACAGTATTGATGCGGAGACCTTGGACATGAAGGATCAAGCGAAGAGCGTGGACATAGAGGGCACACTGGCAGCTGACTTAATAGACTCAAATGTGGACAGTCCGCTTGTGGAGACGGTGGACACAAATGTGGCCCGTGGGGATGGGGAGACGGCGGATATGAAGGCAGACCCTGGGGTGGTAGTGGCAGAGGACACACGGGAGGGCAGTGTCGAGGAGGAGGTGGTACTTGAGCCGGACGAGCCTGTGCAGACACCGGATTCAGCTGTTTAAAATACTTTTTTCATTATCCTGTGAATTCATACGATGGCCAGATCAAAGGTTCAATTGGAGGAAGGACAGTGACCAAAACAAACATGGCACCAACAATAGATACAGGCGGCAACTTTGGGAACACCCACAAACGTTTGTCCGGTTGGAAGCTACAGTGAGGGGGGAAAACGAAGCACGATAATAGCTAAACCTCCAACCAACTGCTCCACAACTACTTTAGCAAATGCTGAATTACAGATGTATGTTCAACCAAATAAAGATGCAGAGACATGAAGAGGAACAACGGGGTTCAATGACCCAATTCGTCATAATGCTAATGTTAGCTTCATGCTACATGCTAGCGGCTAGCATCGAGTACCGTTTTTTCACTTCTACTGGACAATCTTCTCAATTTTTTTAATGTGAGACTGTGAGAAAACATTCATAAGGACCCCATTTTGACTCTTTATTTGTGTGTGGTAAATATACCTTTAGTCTGCCTGAAAATACCCCCCAAAAAGAGTGAAAAATAGTGCTTCCCATAACAAGCTTCCTTCCCCCTCTCTAAGGCCACGCCCCCTAGTATGACATGTTGCCGACTGTATCTGTGATGTTTTTTTACTACACGTTTACTGAAAAATAGTCAGATAAATGCCGTAAATTGTTCAAATCACATTTTAGAAGTTGAAGGGCGGGCATGAAAGAGGAAACTCATCAAGGCGAAGACACGGATCAACTTGTACATGTTTTATTTCCAGAGCAACTCCTGTGCTTACTTTGACAAAGGGTCCATCTAGGTCTTGACCACCTGCAGGTTTTGTTTTCTGTCGTCTGCTCATACCATGTTGCTCTGTTTTAAGAAATGTATAATTAAAAAAAAGAAAACCTAATGAATAAACCCGTTTCCTAGATGGCTTTGTTTTCTCTTTTACTGGTGGGAAAGGCCATTTAATCACCATATATTGGCTTGTAGGTTCTAGTGTAGTGTATTTTGAATTTGGTCAAATGATGGAAATTCTGTAAATAGAGGGTATAATCCTAAATAGGTTTCATTCAAGTGACATCACAACAGTCTCAAGAGCCTATATTTAATACCTAATCGTAGGGCAGCTAATAATGCAGATTTCTAGTCTTAAATATTCTTATTGATAATTTCTCCAATTCCTGGGCCAATCCACATGAAACAAAGACTGTCACAAAGTTCAATGTCTTCTCTGTCAGCACATATGAAATAAAGGACTAATTATTTTCTCATGAAGTTGTCCAAAGGTGGAGACAATATTCAAAAACGTGTGTATAATGTCAGTACAAAGGACTTTCAGCCATAAGAATAATATGGCAGGATTGTGAATCCAATCACTATCAAATAATTTCTTTCTGGAAATTTCAATCATTGGCACCTGCTCGAACTGAAATAGACTTGAACACGACCTATTTGCAGATCACAACCTTGTACCCAGGTCTACACAAGTTAATAAAGGACTTTGACACGATGTGAATGATCAGGTTAATAATTGGATTTTCAGAATAAAAAACAATATATATTTGAAATAGAAATACTGGTTTCTCCTTTGTGAGATCAATAAAGTCTTATCTTGCCTTCATCCTGTCTGTAGCAGTTGTCGTGTGGAAGTCTACCAGCAGGGGAAGCACTAGTCCAGAATAGTCTGAATGAAGTGAGATCTAAAGGCGTTGTCAGCAATTTGAAATGGTCTGCAGAAGATTAAGGAGCCAAGTCAATACTCAATTACATGTTCTTGAGTTACTTCCTAAAGTAAATGTACTTCTTGGAATAGATTTATTATGCAGTATTTTTACGTGAATGAGATTATTTTGAAGTAAAACATTTTATTCTTTCCACAATCAAAGGGTTTTATTAGTTCCTTCTCGCCTCCTACATCCTTATCTTCTAGTTCTTTCTACTCCCTACATCCTTACCTTTTAACCTCCTTTAGGAGAAAAAAACATATTTAAGTGTATTATTACAATATTCTACTTTCCATGAATATATTTTTATATTTTAATGCAGGGCCTTTCTTTCAGGGCCTGTTCTCGTGTCTGCGTATGTTTCCTCCGGTTACCACTACTACTAAAAACATGTTCAATAGGATCACCCTCTGGGGCCAGGACTCCCCTCAAAAAGAGATCCTTAATCTTTCCTGGGTAAATAAAGGTAAAAGAAACCATCAAAATATACTTGTGCTTTTAAGGAATACATTTCAAGAATAACATAAATGATTTGATTTGATTTTTGAAACACTTTTCAAAACTATATATAGTATATTAAACAAATGTCAAACAAATATATAAAAAAATATAATATTGGAAATATACTTTACAACCCTGTCCTTCAAAATGACTGAGAAAAATTATCCCTAGCAAAACCACTGGTCCAGTGCGACATATATGTTTTTTTCATTTTTTTTTTGGCTGGTGTGACTTGTACTCCAGTGCGACTTATAGTCCAGAAAATATAGTAGTGCTACAATGATAAAATAACAGAATAAGTAAATAACATACTACAATAATAAATACGGCTAAAATTAATACATATTACTTTAAAGCTAAACTAAAAAGGTGGATGTTGATCCTGCTATTAAAACATGAACCTTCTCTGCGGCCCTGAGGTCTTCCGGCAGACTGTTCCAGAGGCCTTATTACCTCCATCCTTGCCTTCTAGCCTCCTGTGCACCTACATCCCTACATGCCTACATCCTTGCCTCGTCTGCCCTTACATCCTTACCTTCTAGCCTCCTGTGACCTCTTGGCTCCCTCCTTCCTCCCCCTCCCCCTCCGCTCGCCGCTCCTGGGGTCAGTGAGGACAAGTTGGTTGTGAAGAAAAATAAACATGTTCAGTTTTATCAGTTTTAAGACTCAGTACTTTCACACCAAGTTACGGCTAAAATACAAATGTTTAAAAGATATGGATTTTTGTGTTAGCGGGTTTTGTTGACCCAAATCCATGTCATTATCTTCACAAAGCAAAAGAATTCCTCCATAAACACGCAGACAGCAGCAGACACAAACAAGACAGGGCTCCTGTCTCACAGCTTTCTCGTCTAGTAATAATGCATTTTCACTCAGATACGGCATTATTCATTCACTCCATACTCTGTGGTGATAAGCTACTATCTTAGCCACAGCTGCACTGGGGCAGACTGACTCTGCATGTTCAGACCCCCCTCAGACCACCAGCACTCACTCACTCATAGTGAGCGATTGCTGGTGTCTTGCTCAAGGACACGACTCAATAACTAATCAATAATCAATACAGAAAAAAGGACAAGGCTGTGGGGGTAGGCTGTAATTGACTGCTGTTGCAAGAGTGAGTTTTGGAGGAAATTTGAGGTGTGTCATACTAGAAACATGCAGAGGGCCTCCAAACCACTACACACTGACCTTTTTGGGCTTTTAACCATGTTACAAATTCTGTTCCTTCTTCTCCTACTGAATCAATTCAATCTGGATTTTGTTGTGCCATAGATAAAACATTGGACATCCAGAACCGCTTTTGCGCTCAAGCTGTGTTTATCACAGCTCCGTTGATATGTTAGCATGCCATTGGCTAAAACTGACGCCTTGTATTTCTTTTATTTCCTTTTAGAGGGAGTGATCCATATGTAGGGGCCATAGAGTGTACAGTGGCTGACAAAAGTCTTGTTGCTTATCCAAACTCTAGGAACAACAAATAATAATAACTTGACTTGTAGTTGATCAATTTCAATCAGAAATGGCTTATAATGAAAGACAAAAGCCTCTAGATTATGTTTATAAAATCAAAAGACAGTTTTGAATCATTTATTGATTTTTTAATAATTTAATTAAGACAGAAAGGTCAGATTTAGCTAAGACATAAGTCTTGTCGCATACAAAAAAATGTTGAAATTACACATTATTACACTTTATTTTGAATGCACAAAAAGTTACAATAACATTAGAACATAAAGTTGTGGTGCCTTGGAATTAAAAAAAAAAAATCTGCGTGACTTCCATGAGCTTGGAGGACTACATCCATACGTCTTGGCAATGACTCAAATAACTTACTGATGAAGTCATCTGGAATGGCAAATAAAGCAGTCTTCAGGAAAATATCTGTTCATTGAGATATTTTGGTTTCATCTTCAGAACCTCCTCCTTCATCTGACCCCAGACATGCTCAATAATGTTCATGTGTGGAGACTGGGCTGGCCAATCCTGGAGCACCTTGATCTGCTTAGCTTTCAGGAACTTCAATGTGGAGGCTGACGTCTGAGAAGGTTGAGTGCCATCATCCTGCTGTAGAATTTGCCCTCTCACGAGGTGGTCTCGATGGCCAAATTAGTGCTTGGAAACCAAGTTTAAATAGAAGACAACAACATTTGCCAAGGCCCACAGCTTGTAGAAAGGATGGACAGTGGAAAAGTGGCAAAAGAAAGATTTTTCTGATAAATCATCCATTGAACTGCATCCCAATCACTGCAAATACTTCAGAAGACCTGTTGGAACCCGAATGGACCCAAGATTCACCCAGAAAACAGTCAAGTTTGGTGGAGCAAAATTCAGGTCTGAGGTTACATTCAGTATGGAGGTGTCCAAAGTGGATGGCAACATTAACAGCTTGAAATGTAAAAACATATATGATGCCCATTACATTACAAACCACAAGAGAGGACACATTCTGCAGCAGTTCTCAGTCTTCAGCCTCAACTTTGAAGTTCCTGAAAGCTAAGCAGATCAAGGTGCTCCAGAATTGGCCAGCCCAGTCTCCACACATGAACATTATTGAGCATGTCAGGGGTAAGATGAAGGAGGAGGTTCTGAAGATGAAACCAAAATATCTCAATGAACTCTGGGAGTCCTGAAGACTGCTTTATTTGCCATTCCAGATGACTTCATCAGTAAGTTATTTGAGTCATTGCCAAGACGTATGGATGCAGTCCTCCAAGCTCATGGAAGTAAGGGCAGAATCTTTTTTTCCAAGGCACCACAACTTTATGTTCAAATGTTATTGTAACTTTTTGTGGGTTCAAAATAAAGTATATGTATAATTTCAACATTTTTTTTGTATGTGACAAGACTTATTCTTTGCAAAATCTGACCCTTCTGTCTTAATTAAATTATAAAAAATCAATAAATTATTCAAAACTGTCTCTTGTTATTATAAACATAATCTAGAGGCTTTTGCCTTTCATTATAAGCCATTTC
>OMNZ01107528.1:0-15539 GCA_900303255.1 Lesueurigobius sanzi
ATCAATAGCAAGACCCACTGACGTCGAGTAAATTTCCTAAATTCATCATTGGAAAAAGTGATAATGCAATATGACTTTGGCTGGTTACAATGGTTCACTCAGATTTCTTTTGAGACTATGATGGTTATTGAAATCCTGCTTTCTCTTGGGGACATTTTTAGTGAATTTGTGTTGGAGATTATTTATGAAGCGTTATAATTTCAGCACATTTGAATAAACTGTTGCCCCAGTCAGATCAGATGCCTATCTGTGCTGTTGAAAAGGCAGTTAACATGGAAAAATCCCCCACCGATATTTTTTCCCCAATCGGACTGATACCGATATTTGAAATTTGGGCAAATATCTGCCGATATATCTGCGGCACTGATATATCTGCCCATCCCTAATTGAAATAGTTGTCAACTATTTTAGTAATCTATTAATCGTTTCTGGACTATACAGACTCAGACAGACTAAGAATTACATCACAATGTTGTATTATTTGTGAAAAAACTGTGATGTCTCTAAAGGCATTGGTTATAGACGGTCTTTTTTGCAGATATTTTAGCTCTGATTGGTCCAAATATGAGAAAAATCTAGGACCATAATCTAATCAGAGCAGAATGAAGACTCTCTCACTGTCACAATCCCAGACTGAATTTTAGAGGTTCTTAGCTTTCAAATGAGGAATGACATGTGAAACTTGTACAAAGAGCATCCTACAGACAGTACCTTTAAGTTTACTCTATCAAGACGTCCTAAAACGCCCTCACTTTAACTTCATGTGGCAAAAAGTTTTTTTAAATTACAATTTCCATGAACCTTTTACCGACCAACTGATTAATTGTGAAAAATAATCTGCTGATCAATTACCTGAATAATCATTAGTGACAGCCCTAAGACTAACTTGTAAAAAGTATGTAACCCTAAAAAGGACATAAGGCAGTTACCTCTCTGTTCTGGGTGTGATGTCAGCAGGTTGAGCAGGAGAAATGCCGATTTGATTTGAAGTTTCTCATTGTCGGACTGCATGCCCCTCATCAGCACGGAGAATCCATCCAGGGACAAAAACGCCTGGAGTCCCGCGTCCTGCTCCCGAACCAAACCTGCCGTTAACAAGAACAAGGTTAAAACAATTCATGCCACATCTTCCTAGTTGTCCCTGGTTTCCAAAAAAAAAAACGCAAACTAGTATCTGCTCACATGAGACGGCGTACAGGGCTTTCACTCTGACGGTGTGGTGCGGGTCGGAGTCGGCCATCTGTAGGAGTTTGGGCAGTGTCCCGATGTCCAGGAGGTAGATTTGCACTTGGGGCATGTTCTGGGCGCACGAGGCAATGAGCTCAGCCGCACGCCACCTCAGTCCGCTCTGCTCGTGGCCCAGGTATCGAGAAACGCACAGCTCCAGGCCGCCGAGAGTCATCAAGTCTGCAGGGTAAAAGAAGATTCATACAAAGATTAAAGGGATATGTACGCAAGATGTTAAAGTGGAAGTGTGGTTGGATCATAGACCGTAGAAAAACACTGCTACATGATTATAATCGTATCAATTTAACCATTTTTGAAGTGGAAATATCACTCCTTTTAATCCTTCATAAGTCATTTTTGAACACACTTTTATCTGTTAAAAATAATCCAAGAAGCAATATTTGTAACACCAATCAATTGTTCAGCTTGTTTTTAAAATTTGTGTTTGAGGGACCACTAGTTGTCTCCTGTATGCGAGACACTGGCTGATGTCTTTCTTAGCCAACTACCTCCCACCATTCAATAAGGTACCCTCTAATAAGGTATTTTGACTTTTATGCCAACCTCTTGCATTGTCAAGATTTTCACAGAGTTCCGATATCGTTTCGAAGGCCGTTTCTCGACCATCTTCCTCATCTTCATCTTCTCTTTTCTGATCACTTGGTTCTTCTCTGCGCAAGATCTCCAGGCACAGTTTCATCTGATCCACCTCGTCCATTTGTCCTTTGCCAATTTCTGACAGCGCTTCCCTCAGCCATGTCTTCCTCTGAAACAACAGAACACCGTTTTGATCAGTAAAGTGTATGAAATATCTGATGAAAGTGTTATTACAACATACCTCCTCTGACATAGGCTCCGATGGCTGTGGTCCCTCAGCCGCAGACCCAACATCTACGGCCAGCTGAAGCACTCCCTGGAGGCTCTGTGGATATCTTCTACCTTGTCTTTCTCCTGACATGTTTAAAATTGCTGGAAGTTAAAGAAACAAAAATAATTTCAACACAAGCACAAAATAGCAACCTGTCAGAGAAACAGCATCATCCTAAAACATATGTAAACAAAACATCCCTCTATGTCTAATACAAAACAATAACAGATCATAACTTACCTTATAGTGATTGTGGAAAAAGATTACTCAAACTATGAGTTTACTGGATCTCCTTTGGCTTTATACCAGTGTAAACAGTCCACTTGAATTCGCTGGAACGTTCTGGTAAAGCGCATGAGTAGCAGCTATGGAAGCTGCCATACTTTACCGTAAAGCATGGTCCAAGTGCGCCCAAATATTTTCCCAATGCGTCACAAAACCAGAGGATGTTTATCTTTTGTATGGTCTAGTAGTCTATAAGAATTACATCGTAGAGTGTTGATTTTTCTACCAAAATATTTGATAGGAAAAAATATATTTTGTTAAAAAAAATCTAAAATAATTTGCCTACAACTACATATACGGTACAGGAAATGACAACTCGCTGACCAGTTCTCAAAGAGTGCCAGTAAAATAAAGATGAGTGATTTATGTTGTGGGGAAAAAATGAATACAATCTTTTCCTGGATGGAAATATATTTCGAAAATGTTTAAATAATCTTTCCGTGAGTGGAAATATATTTCAACTATGAGTCTTACATATTTCAACTTATAATGCAGAAGTAAAATAAAAAACAACACATTTATCAAAAAATATATGTATTACATTTATTTAATATGCATTATAGTATTCCTTCGCACTACAGAATACGTGCTATATTAATGTAATATATAAATCGTGAATATGTGGACATTGGACATAAAGTATATGCTTTTCCTCTCGGTAAGAGACAGGTTGTAGTTTACATTTTACTATCTTGGTGCCCTTCTTATCTTTGGCTTGGCTAACCATCCAAGATGGCGGCGCTTGTGGGACTGCGTGCATGTTTCTCTGGTAAATGTTATAAACCTCTTGTACCATTTAACATGACAACCATTTATATTAAATTTTCGAATTGTCGTATGCTAATAATTAATGCGGACTGTGGCGTGGGTGATTGTATAAACGCATAAAAGGAGGAGATGATGCTTCCTAGTGTGAGCAAGGTCACGTTACCAGTGTATTAGCTTGAATGCCTATGCGGATGGGGCTCTGTGATTACAAACATAGAAAAGTATTCTATATTGGAGAAGGATAGAGTAACCCTTAATTGTTAGTGTAGAAAACGGACTGAGGTGTTTGGTGATTCGATTAGTGTTGTTATTATATGGTTTTGTAATATTTGCCTAAGTGTTATCTAACTTGGCATGAAACACTAAATGCAACACCAAGGACTTAAACAATTTGAATATGTCACTTTGGTGTAAATGAATGAACGAACTGAAAGCTCTTCTGCTCATCTCTGTTCAGGACTTCAGCTTGCTTCGCCAAGCCTTCTGCACAGCACTTATAAATTGGTGAGTAGTAAAACACCCGAGTTAGTGACAGGCTTGCATTTAACCAGTCACTTAATAAATGTCATTTTTTTCCTTTTAGTGTGCAGTGCCCCTGAGCCGGCGGACCTTTGCTGCTGAAGCCAAGAAGGTCTACTCTCGTGACAAGCCTCATGTTAACATTGGAACTATTGGACATGTTGATCACGGCAAGACCACCTTGACTGCTGCTATTACAAAAGGTACCTACTTATGCTTAAACAACATAGAGATTGAACCTTTTTCTGATGCTAATATTGAATGCTTTTTGTATTTTTTCTGTTTCAGTTCTTTCAGATGCAGGTGGCGCCAACTTTAAAAAGTATGAGGATATTGATAATGCCCCTGAGGAAAAAGCCAGAGGGATCACTATTAACGCTTCCCATGTAGAATACACAACAGCCAACAGACATTATGCCCATACAGACTGCCCTGGCCATGCAGATTATGTCAAGGTGAGTTTTCTTTACTCTGTTACGCGTGATCAGGGTTCCCACTGACTACCTGGAAAACCTTGAAAAACCTGTAAAAATGACATGCCACTTTTCTATTCATGGAAAACACATGAAAAATCAGAAAAAATGTCAGATGTCCTGGAAAAAATATTTCTAGTCCCTTTGCTTTTCTGTTCAGATAAATGATGTGCCTGTCTGCCTCTATGTTTACTTATATTTTAGCCTGCATATTTATTTATATTCTTAGCTTGTACTTATACGTGAAGTTCATAACTTAATTTAAACATTTACATAAGAATAGTTGAAATAAAGGAGAGTGCCACATGACTGAAATAATGCTCCAGAACGTATGAAAAAGAATGTGATATTTTAAAAATGTTCCCGGGGGAGGACTCCCATACCACCATCTTGTTTTCGGTAGAGTTCAACAGTGTATAATATCTTCTGCTTTCTCTGTCCCAGAACATGATCACTGGCACAGCTCAGATGGACGGCTGCATTCTGGTGGTGGCGGCTACAGACGGACAGATGCCCCAGACTCGTGAGCACCTCCTGCTGGCCAGGCAGATCGGTGTAGAGCATGTGGTGGTTTTTATAAACAAAGCCGACGCGGTGGAGGATAAAGAAATGCTGGAGCTGGTGGAGATCGAGATCCGAGAGCTGCTCACGGAATTCGGATACGATGGAGAAAATACACCAGTTGTCATCGGCTCAGCCCTCTGTGCTCTGGAGGTAACTTTCCCACAAGGTTAATGAATTTTAAAAGGGAAATGTCTGTTTATTGTAGCTTTTAACAATAGTATAACGTTTGCACCAAAGAAATTAAACTTGCATTAACATACGCATGACCTAGAATGTTCCACAGTGTTGCTTTATCAATTCAGATCACCTTCCTTATGGGGTATCTGTTAGTATCGTATCTTGTTGATAACACTAGGGATCATCACACTGTTGTCACATCTGTGGCGTTGGTAGGCAACATAAATGTATTTAATAGTGAAGGATTGGAAATCAAGCCATCGTTATCATTTGAGAGTTTTACACATACGTTTTATCACAAATTATATTTAGATTTTCATCCACTTATCCTGTAATCTGTATTTTTACATACATAATACTAGTAGTGATAGATTAATAAATGAAGGATAAAAATGGCTCACGACAGATTTTTTTACAACCCTGTCCTTCAAAATGACGGAGAAAAATTATCCCTAGCGAAACCACTGGATTGCTCCCATAGCTGTGCTTCTAATTTGTCATTTTAAAAGACCGCATTCCCCACTGTGGCCAGTCGGTGTTCTCTGCAATAAAACATATATTACTATATTTATACAAGTGCATTATTTAAAGTTAGAAAACAGACTCATTTTCAAGTACTTAGAAAACCAGACGAAATTTGTTTAGTTTTTTCATAATAATGTTATTTTGCAGATCATACGATAGAAGAGGAATTTGACTGGTTTGTGACATTGTTTTCTCAGAACCGACAGCCAGACCTGGGGCTTAACGCAGTGATGAAACTTTTAGAGGTTGTGGACAACTATGTGCCTCTGCCAAAGAGAAAACTCGACGATCCCTTCCTTCTGCCAATTGAAGGCGTCTACTCTATTCCAGGTGTGTGTTTTCCCTAAATGTGCAATGGTTAGACATGCTTTTATTTTAATTCTTACAATAAACATACCAAATGTCTATTATTATTATTTTTAGGAAGGGGTACAGTAGTGACTGGCACAATGGAGAAAGGTGTTATAAAGAAGGGAGATGAGTGCGAGTTTGTGGGCCACAACAAAACCTTCAAGTCTGTGGTAACAGGTAACAAAACATAAGACTGTTTTTTTTTTTTTTTTTATCTTAATGTTTGGTTCAATTGTATTTATATTTGGTGCTTTGCTTTGCTCAGGTATTGAAATGTTCCACAAATCTCTGGATCGGGCGGAGGCAGGGGATAACCTTGGTGCCCTGGTGCGAGGCCTGAAGAGGGAGGAGGTGAGGAGAGGGATGGTCATGTGTAAACCTGGGTCCATACTGCCGCATCTGAAAGTCCAGGCGCAGGTCGGTAAAGCACTACACGTCCAGGGAAATATGAGTATAATGACGCACAGACCAGAGGCTAACTTTACAACTGCATTTGTCACAGGTTTATGTACTGAGTAAAGAAGAGGGCGGCCGACACAAGCCATTTGTTTCCAACTTTATGCCTGTAATGTTCTCGTTGACCTGGGATATGGCTTGCCGGGTCACTCTCCCCGCTGATAAGGTGAGCTCTTATAATATACTCTTTTCTTAGCTGTTAAAAATGTGTGTTTGCTCTTTAGTTGGTGTTCAGTTTTATTTAGCCAGACCTATGCAGTTTATATTAGAAGGAGTGGCTTGTCTTGCCATCAATTGGGATGGAGAACAATAAACACAAATATTGGAGCATTCAAAGGCCTGGGAATGCGGCCCTGGTGCAGTTCCAATGTGTATAATATGTAAGCGGGTGGCACCAAAACTTGTGTAAATCAACCAGCAAGACTCAATCCTGAAACATCACATGGCTGTTATAATATAATATTATAGAAAAGCATCCAAAATAGACTGGTTTGATTAAAAGAAAATTTTAACAGCGAGTGTGTGTGGTCAGTTCAGTTAATCTGGCACAAAGTTCAATAACAATCCTTTTCCTGTTACTTGAAGATGACTTTTATTTCTGCTAAGTCAGATCTGTTAATTAGAGCTAAAGTCAAATGGTTAAAATGGTGTTACACATTTACTCTTATAAAATTCAATTCAAGATGTCCATTATGTATTTAGGTTAAATTACCATAATTGTCGTAAAATCCGAATGTATTGCACAGACTTTTTATTTTTACATCTGAGATTTTTTGTGTGTTTCTGGTGGAGCTGAATATTGTCCAAATATTCTACAATCTTGTTTTGTGTTTACATTGAGCATGGTGGGCAAATTCTGTATAAGGAAGTCTTGATGACATGAGGTAGTGTTTTAGAAGCAAAAAATATGCAAAAAACCGACCGGTGTATAGGCGGGCTGATATGAGTATTTTACAGTATCGGCTATCGCAGATATAAGGCCAATATTTTTTATGTGCGGTCGTATATCTGTGGTTCTGAATCTGCAGCAGCTCCAGTCTGCAGGTTTACCACTACTGTATAGATCCTGCATCAGGGCTCTCCAACCAGTAGCTCGCCAGCTCTTTCCAAGTAGCTCGCCAAAGATTTTCTTCATTTCTACATATGCTTGATGGGCCAAATTTTAGATTTTGGAACATTTAGGTGAATACAACATATAGTTGTAGCGGAAACTACAGGCATTTTCTTTCATTGAGTTGAATTATCATCTTGACAGTCCTAGAGGTCTACTTATGCGTGTTTCTTTGAAGCATAAGTAGGTCACTGCCAATTTTGATACACAAAAGTAGTTCACGGGGTAGAAAAGGTTGGAGACCCCTGTCCTACATAATACAGATAATACATTTAGGGTGACCAGATTTTTCACATTAAAAACTTGGACAAAAATATTATTTCTTTTTCTGAATGGTAAAGGAGTGTTTGTGAAAGTCTAATGTCTGACAAAAATAGCTTTAGGTGATCGTTAATTGAGCTTATTTACTAGCTCAGTCACTATACAAACTTAATGTTTGAGGTACATGTGGCCAAAAGTCATAAAGTATCAAGCAAATATGCTGTTTTGGACATTTTTGTCATTTCACTCCCATTTATTTTTTTGTTTTTTTTTTCATGTTTTTTCATAATTTTCCTCACCTTTTTCCTCATTTTTGTCACGTTTTTTTGTCCTTTTTCATTTTTTGTCTTTCTTTTTTGGTCATTTTTCTCACTGTTTTTTTCATAATTTCCTTTTTTCCATATTTCCTTATTTTTGTTGTAATTTTTCTTGCTTTTTTTTGGTCATTTTTCTCGTGTTTTCTTTTTCTTACTTTCTCTCTGCATTTTCCCTCATATTTTTCATCTTGGACAAAAGTAATGCTGCTTGGGACAAGGTTTCAGATAAATTCACAGGGACATGGGACAGAGGGCTCTAAACTGGCACGTCTGGTCACCCTAAGTTCATTAGAACTGACTGCCTTTAGAATCATGTACAGATGAAACTAATATCTGCTGATTTTAACGAGCTTAGAATTGTGAAATTAATTATATGAAAAGGTTTTAATGTAAAATTCTTATGTTAGTATATTTTCCCAACATTACCTTCAAATTTAAAATTAAAAGATAAATTCTTACATATTTATAGGCCTGTAATAGACTTGACAACTTGGTGTAACTATGCAACTACTAATGCAATAGGGCTATGAATTATAATGATTACAAAATATTATAATAATACAGTAAGAAAGAATGAGCCCTAACAAAGCGCCCCTTGGTGTCACAGTAGAAGTATTTTTTATTTATTTTCACCCATTTCGGTCGACATCTACAAAAAAATACAATAAAATGCCCTCAGACATTTCAGTTAAGTACACAAGATCATTGGTATTGCGATACCACAAGCTAAACTAAACTGCTCTTGCTGTCATCATCTCAGGAAATGGTGATGCCCGGTGAGGACACTTCGTTAACCCTCCACCTCCGTCAGCCGATGGTCCTGGAGAAAGGCCAGCGGTTCACTCTGCGAGACGGAAACAGGACCATCGGCACGGGCCTGGTCACGGACATCCTGCCGGTCACCGATGATGACGAGATCAAGTGGGGGGGCTGAGGAGCTGCTCTGGGTATGAGCAGGTGTGGACTGGAGTGAGTGGAATGAGAGGCCGTGTGACGAGTATGGGGGGCATGTCCCTGTATGGTCAAGTCGTGTAATAATGCTGCTTTTAAGAGATGTCGGGTAATTTGTGTTTCCAACATGTAAGAGCACCTTTATTGATCATTTTATGGAAGGGAAATTTGTTGTAAGATGTTTGTTTACAGATGAAATTGATGTGAAATGTCTCTCTTTGCTTAACTACGTCCAACTTTCAACTACCCGAAAACAAAAACACATTCTGGGTTTGTCTGTTGAAATCCTACATTTTGATTATCACAATTTTTTACTAAAACTGAATACTTTACCCTGCCACACGAATTGTCCTATGTGCACTTGAAAGCAGCATAACAATAGTAATTTCCTGTACAAATACTTTCACTGCAAGAATTCAATTGCTTGGTCATGTGCAACAAACAAACCAAACGAAGCGGCATGTATGAGGACTGTCTTTCTGTCAAAATAGCAGACCACCTTTATGTCATTTGTGTAATAAAATGTATTTAATAATAACGCTTTAGTTTTTAATTTAACTAGACAAATGACTTGTTTACTGTCTCATCGTTTCTTCACCACCAGGGGGCAACAGAGGCACTGCAGTTTTACGTCTCCGTCTAATTCGGATTAATTGTGTGGTCAAGCTTACAGGACAAATTGATACAAATGGGCGTCTTGGCTTGAGGGAAGCGGATATTACAGTGGGAAATTTTGCACTCTCAGGACCTCATTAGTTTTCTGTGATAAAATCTGGTATAATCTGGAAAGTAGCACTGCTGTTTACTTTTCAAAGCGTTGGACAATGTAGTAAAATTACAGTAAGATTAAATGAGTTCACATTATTTGGTAAAAACCTAGTGAATACTAGAATACTCAACACCTCTCTCTCACATCGGGACAAGGAACCAACATTCTATGTAATATTTAAATTGGCAATATCAAAATTTATAAACACCAACAAAAAATATACATCAAATACAGTTCATCAAACAATAAATTATCCCTTGTAGGCAAAAATTCTTCAGTCTTCATCTGTACTCTGTAGTTGAAGTGTAGGACGTTTCGATCTTGGTCCAAAGATCGTCATCAGCTTAATAAAAAAATTAATTATCCCCAAAATATCTTTTTTTTTTTAAATGAAAAATGGCCAAAACAAATTCCAGTGCCACAGCAGCCCTCTGTGGGACTCCTGCTCACTGAAGGAACAGCACTGACTGCCTCTGATCAAAATGGTGTTTTTGTTTTTAAATCAGGAAATAAGATAAATGTAGCCGGTTTTAAAAGATGGAATGGAAAAAGAAGAAAAACATGGAAAAGACGAGGCCAAAACCATAGACCGGGGAACCCTGGCGTGCATTTCTGTGTCAAATAGTTTAAGAGTTTTTCTTCTTCTGTTGTTCATGAGCAAAAAGCAGCATGAGCCTCACTCTTTCTGATGCAAAATGCTATAGTTTGAACCAAGATCGTGCTTCTCAAACTAGTTTGGCGCCAGGACCCACCATCCATCTATAACAGGTGTGGGGAACATACAAGACCATTTGACCAGGCCCCCAAGCCAATTTTTCATATTTAATATATCGTAATTCCCAATTTCTTAAATAGCTTGGTTGCCATGGTTTCCAGTTGCATTTTTCAGTTAGAACAGCCGACGGTGGGACGAATTCTTGTTTCAGCTGCTTGGTTTTGCATTAAAGTGCTGCTAATAATGTGAATGGCAGTAAAGAATAGTAATAAACAGCACAAAAACTGAGCTCACATTAGAACTTTGATGGTGGGGCAAGTTTTTGTGAGGTATATTCCTTTACTTTGTCTACCGTTCACATTATTAGCGGCGCTTTAATGCGAAACCAAGCAGCTGAAACAGGAATTCGTCCCACCATCGGCTGTTCTAACTGAAAAATGCAACTGGAAACCATGGCAACCAGGCTGTTTCAGAAATTGGGAATTTCCGGCCTATGAACCGCTACTTTTTTCACTGTGGCCTATACATGCATTTCAGCTGACATCATCGGCTCACAGAACACATGTCCCCAACAATGAGTTGCTACAAGCAATTCAAATCAAAACATTCTATATCTCTATGCTCTGACCAATCAGAGGCTTTGAGGGAACCCAAAAGTCACATGACTGAAACGCATGTATACAAAGATCCTGCTTATTTAAAGATTTTGCCACTAGGGGAGCTCCAGTAGGAAAAGCATGTGTGACTGTTTACCCTCTGATCCATGTGTGGAATGCCTGGATTTTATTTAGCCTGCCCAAACCAGAGCGCAGCACTGGCCCAAAACTGCAGTGTCAGGAGGCAAGAGCACCTGTAGTATAGTGGTCGGCTGTGCGCCCTGTGTTTGTGTGTGTGCGGGGAGGAGAGGACCTGGGGGAATCTCTCGCCGGTCAGTCGTGGAGGGACTCTCGGAAACGGGTATTGTAAGGCCCTTGGAGTACTTCATGAAAAGTGATTTGGCCCTTGATGTGAAAAAAGGTTCCCTGCCCCTGATCTATAATGACAGATCAGACCCCAAAAAATAATTGAATTTGATATATTATAAATATGGAAATATACTACTATATACTATATACTTTTCAAGAGGCTTTTGAATAAACACTAAATAGATGCTGAAATCACAAATAGACAAGCTGCCCACACACTAGAGCATTTTTAGTCTTTCTGAGTCTGAGGAGGCGTGGCTCAATACAAACTCATGCATTGATTTGTCGTGGGACTCCTCTTGTGTGTGTATATGTGCATGAATCCTCATGTGTGTCCTAGACTATAATGATCCACAAGGGAAATCGCGTAGTCACAGTAGCTCAAATAGTAATCTTAAATGTCCAAAGAAAAAATGTGTGTATAGAATAATTAGTAGAAAGAAATCAGAATGATCAGAATGTATAAATATGGAAACATGAGGCTTGTGACCCACTAAAAACATTTCCGTGACCCACTTCTGTATCCGACCCACCAGTTGAAAACCCCTGGCTTAAACTGGTGTTCAATAAACCATATACTCTTTCTCTCACTTCCAGTAATCCTAGAGGTTGTGATATTTGAAATGAGGTGCGCCCACATACCACAGTTGTATTAAACCAGTTCTGGTGCATCCTACATAGTACTTACCCTAGCTTCCTGTCAGACTGACCCTATGGGAGCAGCGTAGATCTTGCCCACATGTTGTTTCCTCCCAGGAGCTGTCCAGTTGCCGTGTTTGCTGTAGGCATTCGAGTGCGATTCGCCCGGGGGTAATCCAATCAGCCTGTTGCTGTAATCAAATACTGTACTCCTGCATGAGCTGAGGCTGGAGCACCGGGCAGCACTGAGTGATGTGCTCAGCTGGACCGGCTATGTTCCCAGAAGTACGCAACCATGTAGTAAACACTAGTATCATGCTAACCATAGCCATCTTTGAGAGAGTTGATATGGAAGAAGGTCGTGCTCTCATGCAGTCTGCTCGTTCTACAGTAGTGTAACCAGACGGTTGGAATGTGCTCTGAATGGAAAGCAACAACAGGTTGGAAAAAGTCAGCAGCCACATGACTACTCTCCACTGAAGGCTTGCCCTGGATAAATTGAGGACAGCTTATTTAAAGGTGCATTGCAAAACTTTTTATGTGGAAAAAACTTGATATTAGATTTGACCTTTTAGTGACCCAGTGGCTGGTGGTAAGCATGGTGCCTTTACATCATCACAGGATTTATGATGCTCTAGGATACATTTTTTAATGGTTTCTGGTAGGTTTTCAATCAATCAATCAAATTTATATAGCACATTTAAAAGCAACAATGGTTGTGCTTCACAAGGTCTACATTACAAAATATGAAAAATAAATAAATGCATACAGTATACAGTATATACAAACCCAATACAAAGCAACAGAGCGCTAAAAGCTTGGATAGTGGCCATGATGTGCTCACTCAGTGATTAAAAGCCAGCGAATAGAAATGTCTTTAGCATAGGGCTGAAACAATGAATTGATTAATCACCAACTAATCCATTATTGAAATGGTTTTCTATTTTAGTAATCGATTAATCATTTCTGGGATACACAGACTCTGACAGAGTAAGAATTACATCAAAATGTTGTATTTTTTGTGGGAAAAAACCTATGTTGTCTCTAAAGGCATTGGTTATATATATTTTAGCTCTGATTGTTGCAAATATGAGAAATCTAAGACCATAAACTATTCAGAGCAGAAAGAGGACTCTCGCTCTTTCACTTTCACAATCCCAGACTGGATTTTAGAGGTTCTTAGCTTTCAAATGAGGAATGACATATGAAACTTGTATAAAGAGCATCCTACAGACGTCCTCAGACAACCTCACTTTAGTTTGATGTGGCAAAATGTTTTTAAAAACTACACTTTTTTACATTATCGATTACCTAAATAATCATTAGTGACTTGAGCAAGTTTTTAAATTGGTCAAGCGACTGCGCAGCCCTGATGTGGAGAGGCAAGTTTGGGGGCTGCTACAATGAAGAGCAGCTCACACAGGTGTGATATGTTGTCGTTTTGTGCTTCCTGTAAGGAGACGAGCAGCTGTATTTTGTACCGAATAGAAGACTGATCAAGACCGATGTACTCAAAATTGTAGTAATTAAGTCACAAAGTTATAAATGCATGAATGGCTTTTTCAAAGTCAGGCAGGTAGATAGTCTTTAACCTTGCTAAGAGTTTTAAGATGAATAAAGCCTGACATGACAACATTATTCACATGTCTATCAAAATTCATTGTCCACAATCACTCCAACCATCTCCATCACAACAAAAAACAAGACAAGTGAAAACCTACCAGTCACCCTAAAAAATGTATCCTGGAGCGTCATAAAGGCCTCTGTGAAGAAAAGTAAAGGCGACATACAGCCACTAGGTCACTTAAAGGTCAAATACGCACTAATATCAAGGTTTCTCTTTTTTTCACCCAGATAAAAAGTTACACAATGCACCATTAAAGTACAAAGTTTCCACTAAAACAATGTTGGCGAGAATTTGCTAAAATTTTTGCCTACTTTTCCCTGGTTTGACATTTATTTTGCGATATTTATTTTTCACTTCCTTATTGGACATTGACACAGGAAGTGACATGCGTAGAGGTAAACAATCGGCTAAGGCTAGATAGCCTGCTCCGGAGGGACGGCCTGCTGTGAAAACTTGAGATTTCATGACAAAAATTAAATTTAGGAACAGGGATATTGTTAAAGTTAGGGTTAGGTATATTTGCAGACAAGACTCATAGATCTATCCGCAATTACAACGGACCGTCCCTCCCGAGCAGACTACCTAGCACACAATCTAACTGTTGCCATGCCAATCATGTTATACCAATGAGAAATGAGTGAGTCAGAATCCTATTGAACTTTCCCTATCCATGTCACTAACTTAAAAATGTCATCCTTCATTAAATGATCACTTAACTGGACATACAACAGAGATAATGGCTAAACACAGTTCTCAAAGCGCTACAGTGGACCATTGTTCATTCAGTCCCCACAGTCAATGGGGATGACATTTGTAGCCACAGTTGCCCTGGGGCTGACTCATTGAATCATGGCTGCCAAGTGAGTGTAGTATCTTGTCCAAAGATACAACTAGGGCTGCAAGATTAATCGACATCGCAATTATGAATTCTGCAATTACCTAACCTGAGGGTTTTTTCTGCCTGGTATCTCCGCCATTTCATGAATCTGAAATACAATAAATTAGTACTACTGCAATGTATAAAAGCAGTTAGAAGTATATTTTGCTGACAATACTAGGGCTGTGATAATAAATAATATTGGTAACCGCGATGAAAAGAAGGCACGATTAGTTGATTGCAGCATTTTTTTCCCATAATTTGCATCATCACTTAAGAAGACAGTTGAACAAGAAGTCAGTTCAACTATGGCAGATAATTACTGTGATAATACTGTGAATCACAGAAAATGTGTCCAAGGAAATTTTGAGACTAAATTTCCCTATCATTACATGCTTAGACAACCATTGATTGTCTAGTCTCAGAAGCTAAAATTTATCTTTAATTGTTGAGAATTAGGTGTTTTAGGTTTTTATCTCATGAAGTTTTCAGTCCTAAATTACTGTGTTTATTATATAGCAACCCAATACTACTTTTTTTTTTTTTTATTAAAAACTTTTTTTTTCAAAGGACAGCTAATATTTCACAGAGACAAGTATTCAGACCCTACTAACTACAGACCCATTCTATCTATTGTCAGCAGTGTGAGGATAATACTTTGAAATTGTATTTCATCACCCCAGTCCTTTTATCATTAGATTGGCTCCCAGTTTCGTTTCGAGTTGATTTTAAAATTTTACTCTCTGTTTTTAAAGCCCTCAATGGTCTTGCCCCTCCATACTTGTCCGAACTCTTGACTGTTCGTGACTCAGGCAGATCCTTGAGGTCATCAACTCAGCTCTTGCTGGAAGTACCTAGGACTATGTCCAAACACTGGGGTGATTGGTCCTTCTCAGTAGCTGGACCCTGGAACAAGCTGCCCCCTGACATGCGTGTCATTACTGACTTTGCCCTTTTTAAATCCAGGCTCAAAACGCATTTATTCAGACTGGCTTTTAACACTTTTAACACTCAGTAGCGCGGTGGCACTTTTTAAAATGCTTTTTTAATGCTTTTTAACTGTTTTATTGTTTGGTTGCATGAATGTCTTAATG
>OMNZ01107561.1:0-13248 GCA_900303255.1 Lesueurigobius sanzi
TTTGCTCACAGATGATCAATTTCCTACTGCTCGATTAAACCACCAAAAGACCAGTTTGTTTATATTGTTATTTATCGGAAAGTTCCAGCGACACATATATATATATATTTGGTCATAAAATACAGTTTTTCCCAAGAAAAAAAAATACACTTTTAAAAAAATAGATTAAAATAAACAAGGATTGTCTCTAAAAGTGGCAAGTCCCCAAAAATGGGGACGCTAGGGCTTAAGACAGGGGTGTCCAAACTTTTTTCATCGAGGGCCACATATTGAAGTGGGTACGGCATGGAGGGCCACAGATCGGTGGCCAGTGCAGTCCAAAATTCAACTGGGTTCGACTTAAAGAGAGGTTTAAACCTTCTCCCCACACCTTTAGTTAGTCTGGGACCTGTCTCACAATTAAAATAAAGTTTTTGAGGCTTTAATTGTGCAGAAAACCTGTTAAACCTGCAGAAAAACATCATCTCTGACGACATGTGCCAATTCAACAAGAAGATTTTGGGCCACCAAAAATTGGTTTGAGGGCCGCATTTGGCCCCCGGGCCACACTTTGGGTATGCCTGGCTTAAGAGGTTAAGACTAGGGTGACCAATTTTACTCAAGCAGATGCTGATCACCGAGCAAATGTAGCTGAGATGTGTGAGCGTAGGGTTATAACAGACTGAGTCCCAGCTCTGAGCTCATTTGGAGTTTCTCTGCGCAGATCGCTGTCCTCAGAGTTGACAGCGTCCTACTGTCTGTGACAGAGGACTGACTGTGTTATCTGCAGAGGTGTCAGGAGCTGTTATGTGACTGACATGTCGCGTCCAAATTAACCAGGTTTGAAGACGGGGAACAAGAGATTAAGTGTCATTGTGCTCCAGCGTATTCTCCGTACACAATAATAAAGGCGTTTAGCGTGACTTTAATCAGGCAGTGACTATTGCTGAACCATACTGATGGGGTTCAATTTCATGAAAAATTTAGTTGGATTCGGGATCCGGGTCAAAAGCCTGGATTTTGAATTTTTCAGGACATCTGGTCACCGTTAGGCAGACATACGTACTCTAATAATCAAATATTGTAGTAATAAGTTAATAATGTTTGAATAAGTTGTTTGTCTAAAATTTACTTAATTTAAAAATAAATTGTATGATGCGAACTTTAAGTTTCATTGGGCCTCATTCATGAAACAACTTACGCACAAATTTGTTCTTAAGGTCGACTTGAGAATTTTTTGATTAAAAAAAAAAATGTGTTCTTAGCTGAAAGAGTTCTTCTGGAAGAACAAATCCTAAGAACAGTCAGGAGGACAGTAAATCTGCAGTTTTAGAAAATTATCACAGTGAAAATGGACCCAAAAATTCTACATCTTACACAGCATGAGTAATGTTTTTCTAAAAATTATTTAATTTAAAAATATATTTTTTGAGAGAATGAAAGGGATCAGAGGTGGTATAGAGCAGAGATAGTTAGTGTAAATCAGTGTACAAGCCCCAGTCTTGTACACTGGGACTGTGTTGGGAAAGACGGGGTCTGGACTACACTTGATGAACTGAATATTTTTTGTACTTAAGAACTTTTCAGAAAAGAAAATATTCATGAATGAGGCCCATTGTATTTATTTCTGAAGGGAAAATCTCAACATTCATATTCATAAGTACATTAATGTCGACTTATTTGAACAGCCAACCTTTGAATTCCAGCTCCAATGCTCTTGCCCTGAGGTCTCAAACCTTTTTTTCCCCATAAGCAACTTTTACTGAATAGAAATTACAGCAAGCTAGCTCTCTAAAGTTGAGAATACTCGTGTTACTATGGAATTTATTAAAGTTGATACAGTACTAAGGTGAGACGCCTCAGGTGAGAAGAAGTTTGGTCCTTAACCTCTTAGTTTTAATGTAAAAGTAAACAAAAAAAAGACCCAACTAACTCTGTTTTGTCAAGTCGGGCGTCTTTATCAGGAAGTCACTCCAACATGGCCGCACTCCGCCATGTCTCCATGTATCCATTCACAAATAGACATATGACACAATACATAAGACGGGGGAGATATGGAGGGATGTAGAACACAAGACCTGAAACAGAATACGGAAGACAAATGGAATGCAAGGGCAAGAGGATTGTGCATGTTCAAAAGCGGCTGGCTTTTTTAGAACATAAAATGACAGAAAGCTCTCATTGTTTTCTCATATTTATCTCAGTAATACAGTATACAGCAAAAGTTTCAAATTGATATCACTCAATTTTAATGTTTTCTCTATTCACCTGCAGTGTCTCGCCTTAATACAAAAAGGAACGGCCTTTAGTTTCCTCTATATACTTTAACTACATTGACTGAAATGCCCCGCCTCACCCCAGTAATAATTATATTCTAATTTCTAAATAATTCAGTTGACTGTCTCGTCTAAAAAAATGCATATTCTTACTTTACCATCCCATTACAAAAGTCTAACACAGCCTTTTTTGTTTGTTTGTCCTAGGCCTCACTGTAACCAGCAAAGAGGACATGGTGTGCTGTTAGCTACATGTCAATATGCCTTTTAAGAAAGACGCCAAGAAGGACGCAAAGAAAGGTGGGAAGCCTGAACCACCGCCGCCGCCACCACCGAAGAAAGAGGAGGAGAAGAAAGGAAAAGGCGGGAAGGACGACAAGAAGGGAAAAGACGACAAAAAGGGCGCAAAAGACGACAAGAAAGGCGGGAAAAAGGGGAAAGAGGAGCCTCCGCCGAAGGGAAAAGACAAAGGAAAGGACAAAGGAAAGGGGAAAAAGGCAGAGTCCGAGGAGGATGAAGATGAGGTCCTGAGCGAGGAAGAGGAAGAAGACAGCGATGAAGACTCCGAGGACGACAAGCGCAAAAAAGGCAAAGGGGGGAAAGGCGACAAGGGCAAAAAAAGTAAGCGGCGAGGAGACGACTCTGATGAGGAGTCGGACGAAGAGTCGGATGAAGACGAGGACGACGACGACGACGAGCGCAAATCCAAAAAGAAAAAAGGGAAGGATGGTGACGGCAAGAAAAAGAAAAAGAAAGACATCACAGGCGCTCCGATTAAGGAAATTCAAAAGAGGGGGCTCAAGGGCGTCTCCAGGATGTTCATGAAGTTTTCAGGTTTCAAAATCAAGAGACGCAGGAACAGCCGGAAGAAATTCAAGGGTGCGTCGCGCTTGTTTCTCGGACTGGGGAAACGGAAGAATAAGATTGCCAAGAAGAAACGTCGCAAGTCCATGCTGAAACACACCTCCAGATTAATGTTTCGGTTTAAAGCGAGCAAAAAGAAGAAAAAGGAGAAGGAGGCCAAGGAGAAGGCTGCAGCTAATGGTGGCAGTAAACCAAGCTATATGCTCCTGCGTTTAGGTGGAAACTCAAATCAGAAAACGGGCTTCTTCAAAGGCATGTTTGGCCCAAAAGATAAAAATGGGTTCAAGAAAAGAAGCCAGGCGCTTGGTAGGGTTGCAGCAGCGACCAACTGGTTGACTAATCGTTTTCTGTCTAGTAAAATGAGAGGCCGTAGGGGTCACAGTCGTAGAGGATACCAAAATGGTGGGTATGATGATTACGGCGATGAAGCTTATGGTCACAATCCACACAATCCCCACAATCCACACAATCCACACAATCCCCACAATCCCCACAATCCACACAATCCACACAATCCACACAATCCACACAACCGACGACACGCAGGCCAGAAAGGTTATGGAGGATATGATAACGGCTATGGAGGGTATGGGGATGAGGTGTATGAAGACCAAGGGCAGTATGGAGATCCGTACCAAGATCCATATGGTTACTATGATGGAGCCGATGGAGCAGACTATCAGGACTTAGGTTACTATGAGGAGGAAGGTATGTATGACCCAAATGCAGAATATTATGAAGGCGATGTTTACGATGATGGAATGGGTAACTATTATAACCCATATGGCTCCACTCAAGATTACTATGGTCAGGAAGGTGACTATTATGGATACCAGCAGCAACAGCCAGGTGCTTACGGAGATGAGGCTCTTGATTACTATGCACTAATGGGTGAAGGTCATATGTACCCCGGGGGTGTTCAGGGCTACATGGATCCGATGGCTCAGGTCTATCCGGATGCAATGGGCCAAGGAGGTTACTTTGGTGATGGGCAAGCTGGGTACTTTGATGGTGGACAGGCAGCTTATCAAAATCCTTATGCACAAATGCAAATGCAGGCTGGACTTTCACCAGACATCCAGATGAGCTACGCACAAGCAGGAATGCCCTATCAAGACTTCAGCGCTCAACAAGCAATGGCAATGCCACAAGGCCAAGCATTTGGATTTGCAGGTCAAGGAATGGACCAGACACAGGCACTTTACGGAGATCCGTTTGCAAACCAGCTAGGCCAGTTTGTGGATAACACTGGAGGCATGCAGGGCGGGGATGTAGCATTCAGAGTGCCTCGACCTCAAGTTCGGCTTTTTGGTAAAGAGCGTCTTGATGTTCCACTTCCGCCACCGCCTACTTTACCTCTGGATCCAGAGTTTGAAGGCATGTCGGAAATACAATATGAAGATCAAATCTCCTTGGGCCCTGGCCTGGTTCCTGGTGGTATGTTGTCAGTTCCCCAAATGGGCCTGCAACAGCAACAGATGATGATGGCCCAACAAGATTCGGCGATGATTTCCCAACAGGGAATGATGGCCCCCCGCAGCCTCTCACCCACACCACAAATTATGCTCCAAGATCAGCAGCTGGACATGGCTTCTATGATGCCATCACCTGTCATGTCGCCTCAGCCTCAAATGATGTTACCACAGCAACAAGCAATGTTACAAGATCCAAGTATGTCTCCCCAAATGATGCCAGCTATGTCACCCCAACCACAGATGATGCTACCACAGCAAGACTTGATGTTACAACAGCAACAGATGATTGCCCAACAGGTTATGGCTCCACAGGAGGCCATGATGGCACAGCAACCTATGATGTCACCACAACAGGTAAATTCCCTTTAATAAAACAATATAAGGGACTTATATAAGGGAGTTATTGCCAAATAATTCATAGGCACTGTTCATTGGCTTCTCATCAATCTAGTGGATGCCTGGTGCTTTTTTGCTTGTAATGCTGCCTTCAGGTGGTCCTTGGGTACTCTTCTCACCAACATGAGATGCCGTTCTTTCAAACCGTCTTGTGTTCATATCTGTCTTTTACCTTTTCCCTGTAAATGTTGGAATTTCCGGCTATCCAGTAAGATTTAGCATTGGCGTTGTCAAAAGTTGAATTTGTTGAACAAAATATCCTGTCCAGAAATATTCACAAATTTGACATTTGTCTTGCAATTTTTAATGATTCATAACAATAGCAACGTTTGGTCAAAGAGCTGAATATAAATGATAAATCAACTAATGAGCAGGACAGGTATAGTCAGGAAACAGTCACTGATATGTTTCCAATTTGTGTAAGTGAGTTTCCAATGACCACATGAAAAAGGTTAAAGCACCCTTGAATTGTAACACAGTTCAAAATTGTTATTTAAGAGAAAACTACCTTTGATATGAAAGGCAAAAATTAAATAAATAACTACTTGTTTTTTTTCCACATAGCAAATGATGGCAGACCAGATGATGATGATGTCTCAAGATCAGGGTTATGGACCGCCATCGATCCCCACACCTAGTGCTATGATCATAAAGCAAGCAGGCATGACTCCTCTACCTGCTCGTCGAATGCAAGCTTCCCCTACTCCATCCCGTCGCTCTGTTATGATGCCCTCCCCTCAGATGCAACGCCACCCCATGGCCATGCCAGCATCGCCCATGATGCACCCCAGACAAATGCCCTCCCCACAGCCTTCAATGAGAGGTGGCTTCATGGGCGCTCACAGACCACCGTCCGTTAGGTCAAGACGGATGTCGCCTCCTCCTTCACCGCGTTCTTCTCCCCTTGCCCAGAGAAGGATGTCGCCTCAGCGATCACCCCCTCCCATGGGTCGGCCGCCATCCCCTCACCACTCGCCACGCACCTCTATGATACGTCGAAGTCCTCCAGGTTCACCAAGAGCGTCCATGCGACGCCGCTCTCCTCCTGGCTCCCCACGTGCTTCCATGAGGAGACCAAGCCCTCCCCCTGCTGCACCCAGTCCTGCCCGCAGCCCATTCGGAGGAAGAAAAATCGAGTCCCCTTCACGGCCACGTTCGCCAACCCGCGCATCTCCGCCAGTTTCACCCAAACTCAGTAGAAGGCTTTCTCCCTCTCCTTCCCCATCACATCGCAGCGTTTCTCCCACTGGGCCACGTCCTGGCCGGGCATCCCCTTCCCTCTCTCGTCGTTCAACACGTATGCTCAGGGAACCTACTCCTTTAGCCAGGCCGCGGATGGGAGTACCTCTCGGAACTGTGAGACCATCACCCATGGGTCTCAGAGGACGTCCAGTGCCACCTCCAACCCAAAATGTGCGACCGTTTCGCGCCTCCTCAATCCATAGCAATAGATCTTCTGTTCTCACAATAGACTCATCCCTTCATTCGTCACCTTTTCATTCCCCTCCCATGGCACATCGTCCGTTTGGGAGAAGAGAATCGGGCCGACTTCCCCCACGGCCTATTGCTCGCGGGCGCCCTCTCATGGCTCGGCAGTCTCTAAGGAGTATGCCCCCATCATCTCCCCAGCCCTCGCTTAAACACATGGGATACCCAGCTTCCCCAAGACTTTCTCCTAGACTTTCTCATCCGCCATCTCCAATCATGTCTCCACACTCCTTTTTCCCTGAACCTCAAATGCCTGCAATGTACGCTGATCCTTATGTTGACCAGTATGTCGCACCTGCTTCCCCCATGCTCTCCCGGGCGATGCAAAACCAAGCAATACAGCAAGCTTCATTTGCTTCTCCTTACGGCCCGGCAGCTGCTCCAGTGGGTGCGGAATTCGTAGAGCAGTATGTTCCTTCCTCCCCGTTACTTTCCGGTGCAATGCAAAACCAGATGATACGAGATGCATCGTTTGTTTCTCCATTACAAAGACCGGCTTCGCCCTATGAGCAGCCTATGGTACCCTCTTCTCCAATGCTTTCGGGGGCGCTACAAAACCAAGCTATAAGGGATGCTTCGTATGCTTCTTCGATGTCGCCATATCAGCAACCAATGGCGCCTTCTTCTCCGATGCTTTCTGGGGCGCTACAAAATCAAGCTATAAGGGATGCTTCGTATGTTTCTTCGATGTCACCATATCAGCAACCAATGGCACCTTCTTCTCCGATGCTTTCTGGGGCGCTCCAGAACCAAGCCATTAGAGGAGCATCTTTTTCATCTCCACTTCAGAGGCCTGTATCTCCATATGCATCTGTGCCTTCATCCCCAATGCTTTCCGGAGCTATGAGGCACGGCCAAATGCTCCAAGGGATGTCTTCTTATCAGCTTCCAGGTTTGCAATCCCCCTATGGACCAACCGTTGCAGGACCGTACGGTGACATAACTGAACCAGGCCCCGCACCAATGCTTTACGATGCTCTTCAGAACCGAGGGGGTTTGCAAGGTATGTCGACTTTAAGATCCCCCATGAGAAACCCGTACGCGCCTGCAACCCCTCAGCTGAACAGAGCTTTACAACAGAACGCTGCTCTCCGCCAAGCTTCTTATCAGTCACCGATGGCTTTGCGATCGCCGTATGCACCTGCCTCACCCATGTTAGGTAACGCCTTGCAGAACCAGCAGCTGATGCGCGCGTCCTACAGGTTGCCAGATGGAACCCTCATGTCGCCCTATGCTGACCCTCGGACCTCGCCTATGCTCGGCAGTGCCTTGCAAAATTCACAGCTTCGAGGGGCGTCGTTTACTTTGCCTGATGGATCCATCATACGGGTAAGAACCAAGAGCTTTTTATTCTACTCATGATGTTTTGTAGGAGAGAATTTTTAAAAGCCATCTGTACTGGGTTGTTTTGAGTTGGAGACATGTTCTTCTAATCTGTTGCTCTGGTTTCAAACTGGGTTGAGGACATAGATTTATCTGCTTGTGAACTGACTAATGTTCTGACCTGTGTGTTTGTAGGTCAGAGATAAAGGTCAAGGTCAAGTTTATTGATATAGCACATTTAAAACCAGACATGACTGCTACCAAAGTGCTTTCCATACAATACAATAAAAAAACAATACAATACTAGGTGGAATGCACAAAAATATAAATCCACTATCATCAGAGAGTCATTAGCTTGAATTAAAAGCCAGAGTAAAGAAATGCGTTTTTAGCTGCAACTTGAAACTCTCCACAGAGGAGGCAGCTCTGATGCTGAAAGGGAGAGAGTTGCAGAGTAGGAACTCTCTCCTCACACGGAATGGTCTCAGAGGAGACAGAGTCCAAAGGCTGTCTCTGATCTTTAATCTAGACCTGGTGCAGTTCAGCAGCAACTGGTCAGAGGACTTCAGTGCTCTGCCCGCAGTGTGCAAACTTAGCAAATCAGTCAGATAAGATGGAGCCAGGTCATGGAGCGATTTAAAATCAAACAATACAATTTTAAACTGGATTCTAAAAGTGACAGGAAGCCAATGGAGAGACGATAGCACCGGAGTGATGTGCTCATGGCGTCTGGTGCCAGTCACGGCCGTAATATAGAGAGTTGCAGTAATCCAGCCTTGTTGTAATTAATGCGAGGATAACCCTTTCAAGCTGATCAGGCGGCAGGTAGCGCTTGACCTTGCTCAAAACTCTCAGCTGGAAAGAGCTGGCTTTGACAACTGCGCTTATTTGTTTGTCCATCTTAAAAGCACCATCGAAATACACACCGAGATTTAAGAGTAAGAAGACAGATGGCTACACACACAATTAAAAACAGACAGATCAGGTTCACCAAAGATTGCAATTTCTGTTTTCCTGTCATTCAAATCTAAAAAGTTAAGAGACATCTAGTCTTTTACATCGTCAAGGCATTTAAGGTAGTGCTTGGATAGAGTTTGAATTTACATTAAAAGGCAGGTAAATCTTAACATCATCAGCAAAACAGTGAAATGAGATGTTGTGTTTTTGAAGATCGAGCCTAAAGGCAACATGTACAGGGAAAACAAAACTGGCCCTAGAACTGAACCCTGTGGCACACCGCTGTCAAGGGAGGCTTTCCTTGAGTTGTAAGGGCCACGATTAACAGAAAACACCCGATCAGTCAAGTATAAGTGAAACCACTTGAGCACGATGCCTTTAATTCCAGCACAAGACTTGAGGCGCGAAAGAAGAATTTTATGAGTCTTTTAGAGGTGAAATGTTTCAAACTAAAAAACAAGCCACAACAGATGACTTCTTGAAAACCTTTGATTTGTTTGATAAACATGAACATTCTCATGATCTATGTGCTATGTTTATTTTCTCATTTAGATTGTGAGGCAATCCGTTTGAGTATTTACAGTATATTAATGGAATCCTCAAAATAATGTATATAGTGCTTCACAATGAAATGTTTGTCACAATTGTATGTGTTTTTCTTGACAGGATCCAAGAAAGCCCATGTCTCCGAATCTTTCCAGAGCTCTTCAGAACCAGGATCTGCGTAGTGCTACATATACTCTCCCTGATGGAACTATTATTGATCCCAGACAGCAGGTGACCTCCTATTTTACCTTTGTGATGCATTTACATTTTGGACTCATCTTTGTATCTTAATGACTGATGTTTGCCTTTCATATGTAGCAGCCGATTTCCCCTGATCTTGCAAAGGCCCTGAATAATCCAGCTCTGCGCAAAGCTTCCTACTCTCTTCCTGATGGCACAATTGTGATCGACCCCAACCAACCTAAAACTCCAAACCTTTCAGCAGCACTTTCAAATCCTTTTCTCAAAAGTGCCTCCTATACTCTCCCTGATGGCACCATCATCATTGATCCACGAAAGCCTGTGTCACCAAACCTGGCAGCTGCTCTGCAGAACTCAGCTCTGAGGAATGCTTCTTACTCTCTCCCAGAGGGCGTCCATGATCCCAATGTCCCATTGTCACCAAACTTGGCCAAGGTTTGTCAATTCTTCAACTCAAAACATTTTCAATGAACATGACATTATTTTTTATTTTAAAGGCTCTCAACAACCCAGCCTTGAGAGGTGCGACATACCAACTGCCAGATGGGACCTATATTGTTGATCCAAACAAACCCAAAACCCCAAACTTGTCAGCAGCTCTGCAGAACCCTTACCTCAAGAGTGCGTCCTACACCCTGCCAGATGGAACCATCATCATTGACCCTCGGAAACCAGTGGGACCAAACCTGTCTACGGTTTGTGTTTGGTGCTTATTACTACTTACTACACTACTATTTCAAAAATGCTTATTTGATATTCAAAAATATTCTCTTTAGTAAAGCATTTGTAAATACATCATTATTGCTCAGACCATGAATACATTTAGCCCTATAGGGAAACTGGCCTAAACATCTTACACATACACATACATGCAGTGCCTTTATAAACAATCATAGCAGGGATGGATGATATAGCAAAAAATGTTTTTAAAATGTAAATCATCTCAATTTTTGATTTGGTTATCTTTTTCCATGTTGATTTTCATGACTTTAGCCAGACCTTTGTACTTGTGTTATGAATAATTTACCGATGCTCTACAAATCCTTAATGAATGAATGGTTATGTCAATTGTTACCGAATACTGTAACCTTTTATTAAGTGATAGTAATCATTTTTAATTCCTTTGTAGGCTATTCTCAATGAACAGCTCCGTAAGGCATCATACCAAGTTCCCGATGGAACCATGCTGGTCCCTGGTCAGAGGCCCAACCTGTCCTTCGCCTTACGTCAGAACCGCAGCCTACGCTCCACAGGTCTCTATCAGCTCTCAGACTCATCTGTGCTGTCAGGTGTCCCCAACCCCACTCCTCCAGACCTGTCTAGGGCCATGCAACTGGACGGAATCCGCGGTATCAAGTTTAGGTGAGTGCTCTCAATATTATATAGAAAAGACAAAATACTTTCCTTGATGGCTCTCCAACTTCTTTCTCGTTTTCTTTTCACCACATGGGAGAACCTGAAGCAATGCTCTGTCCAATTTTAGCAATGTTAAGCTATCAGGAGTATTATTATGTGCTACTTCCGGTTACGACTCACAAATCAGCTGTAGTCGCAAGCAAATAATATCACATCTACCACGGTATTAAAAATTTACAACGGTATCCAAAAATTATACCGGTATAATGGTATATGTATGATATGGCTCATGCAAACCCCACATCTATTTGCTTAGTTAAATCCAGGTTGCAACCTTTTTTTATATTCAAAGTTTTACGAAAGACATTTATGCTAACATGATGACACATTTAATATACACCGCTCAATGCCCACTTGACTTGATGTATTTTGCAGGTTGCCAGATGACTCTCTCCTCACGCGGAGATTCCACAACCCGAGCTTAGCCGACGCCATCAGTAACCAGCACCTCCGTTACGCTTCTTACCGAGTGCCAACGGCTCTGTACGGGAAGGACAACGAGTACGCCACGATCGCACCTTACGGGCCCCGCTCGGGTCACTGGGCTCGCAACACCAGAGGCGGATATGACGGGGAGGACGTGTGGGCGGGCGAGAGGATCCTGCCCCACGGCACTCTGCAGAACCTGTCCAAATGGTCCATGTACCGAGAAACGGGCATCCTGGACGGATACACGCCTACACTGAAGGTGGACGGGGAAGCGCAGGACACGGAATGGTCTCCGGAGAGAGAGAGGGTGCCTGGCCAAAGCTGGTATGACAAGGTGCGGACAATATCAGCGTGATATAGATTACTGGCATAAATATGACAGGAAATGGATTGGAAGTTTTCGCTCATTTTACGTTTTCAAATTGCCTACATTTTTGGCGGTAAAATCTAAATAATGGATCGAGACAGATTTAAATTGATGGTTTTATTTTGTTGATACGTTAGGAATAGAGCATTTGCTCAAAGGGACTTTTGGATATTTTGTTTAGTTTTTGAATAAGCTAGTAATTAGTGAATTAATGTGTAAAAATGCATATTTCGCCTAGGAATTAAGGGAACACTTTATTTTCTGGAGGGATTCACTGATCCGATACTGGTATCGGTATTGAAAAAATTCCAGATATTGATTCCAAATATCCTATACTGAACCGATTTTTTTACCAACTAAGTGAATATGGACATGCTGTATGTTAGCAGCCGTATGCTAATGCTAGCGTCAACCAATCAAGGCTGTGGCTGAAGCTATGACTGAGTCACACCAAAAGTAGTGAATTAATATTGTCCAATGCTCAAGGTCTGTTCAGTCTTCATCAGTACTCTGTAGTTGAAGTGTAGGATGTTTCGATCTTAGTCCAAAGATCGTCATCAGCTTAATAACAACTTGAGCACGCTCGTGGGTCTCTTAAGAGTAAACCAGAAGGAGGAGTTACCTCTAAGTTAGCCCTAAGTCCCTCCTCTCTTCGTGCTAAAAGTAGGAAAACTTAGCCTATTCATACTTAAAATGGCTCGTTACCTCTCTATTGTCTCACCCTGGGCTAAGAGTCCTCCATTGCGATTCATAGCTAATCCAGCTACTGAGACAGAAACCGATTGACAATAACAACCTGAGCGTGAAACCATCTCCATTGTCATGCTAATGAGCCTGCACCATTGGGCGCAGCAGGGCCATAGGGGAGTGTCAACAGACTTAGAACTTAGCCCCAAACATGAATGCACACATTCATGTTTTAGTTTTGCAGTTCAAGTTGCGCACAGATAGTTGTTGAAGATGGTGCAGCTTTAAAGGACCTATATCATGCTATTTTAACACTTCCAACCTTAACTATAGGCCTATTTATGACAATATTTTTCGTTTAACACATGTAGTACTCACATTTTATGAAATATAAGTAAACCCGGAAGAAAAGACACTTGGATCACTGAAACGCCGCCTCTCCCCTTGTGGATACTGCCCATTTCATGACGTAACCGTAGAACCACTGCTTACGTTAGCAGCTTGTTTTTTTACTCACACTCTGGCCCCTCAATCCGGTGGTTTTTATTGTGGGAAACCGCACCAGTTTGAAGAGTTAACCTGTGGGAAAATCCGTGCTGGTATTGCCAAAGGTTCAGCAGTCCTCTGTGAAATGATGATCTCAAACAAGCTGTGGAAAGCCAGCTACCACCGGTAAAATCGAAGCATTTCTGGCGATAATCCTCTTCTTTGTAGTGTTGCCACCTGTCCCGGTTTTACCTGATTGTCCTTCTTTTTAATGGCCTGTCCCGGGGGAAAAAAATATTCTCCCGGGACACTTCCTATACTGTATCACCTTTTACCTGCCCACTAGCGCCCCCAGGTG
>OMNZ01107580.1:0-14454 GCA_900303255.1 Lesueurigobius sanzi
AGATTTGTGGAGAGTACGACTGATAGTTGTCCCATGTACAGATTCTCCCAGCTCAGCGGCAGTACTTCGCAGCTCCTCCAGAGTCATCTTGGGGCACTTGGTTGCATTTCTGACCAGTGCTCTCCTTGTTCGATCTGTTAGTTTAGGTGTACGGCCATGTCTAGGTAAGTTCGCAGTGGTGCCATACTCTTTCCATTTCCGAATGATGGATTGAACAGTGCTCCATGAGATGTTCAAATCTTGGGAAATCTTGGTATAATTTAACACTGCTTTAAACTTCTCCATAACTTTATTCCTGACCTCTCTGGTGTGCTGTTTGGATTTCATGATGTTGTTTCGTGACCAATACACTCTGACCATAGCTCTGAGGCCCTCAAAGAACAACTGTATTTATACTGAGTGTAGATTACACACAGGTGGCCTTTATTTAATCATTCGGGCAAGGTGTGAACATTCAGCAGTTATTAGGAATGTTTTAAAGGCAATTTAATGCACTCAGCAAAAAGCTGTATGAAGACTTGTGCACGCCCCACTTTTCACTTTTCTATTTTTAAAATAATAACAAAATCATGTATCATTTTGCTTTGACTCCACAGTTGTCTGTTACTTGTGTGTGAACTTTCAGTAAAAAATTCAAAATAATATCTTTATGTTTATGGTTGTAAACATGACAAAATGTGCAAAAGTTCAAGGTGTATTAGTACTTTCGAGAGGCACTGTTGATCTATGCAAAATTAAATTAAAGTTTTATTTATATAGCACCTTTCACAGACAAAAGCCACAAAGTGCTTCACAACCGCTAATCAGTTGCTTTTGCATGTGCATTCTACGATCTCGCTTAAAAGCACGAGGAGATTGAGCTTTTAGTGGCTGCTCCCAAACAGCCTACCACCAAACATAAGAGCTGCTCCTACCTTACAATCATTTAAAACAGCTCTTAAAACTCACCTGTTTGCGTTAAGCTTGTCTTTGCATTTTTGTCTTTGCATTTTTTTGTCTTTTATATTGTATATATTGTGTATGTTTTTATTATCTCGCTCCATGGGAAGCACTTTGGGCATCTAGCGTTGTTGTAAATGTGCTATATAAAAATAGTTGACATTGACATTCGACTGCCGCCCAGTCCTCTCTGCACTCGACCCCCATGACCCCCTCTGCAGGTGGTGAACCCACAGGAGGGCGGGCCCACGTCGTCCCTTCGGGCTGAGCCCAGCCAGGCCCCGTGAGCCACCAGGCGCTCGCATTCGCACGCCAGGAAGAGCTGGAGGAGGTGTGCGGGGATTTGGAAGTCTGGGCATCTCTGCTCCTCAGACTGTTGCCTCCGCGACCCGGCCCCGGATAAAACGGAAGAAAATGGATGGATGGATGGACATTGACAACAGGGCTTAAAATACAAATACAAAAATACAATAGAACACAGAATATAAAGGCCAAGACTAACCCTAACCCTAACAGCCCCTGCCCTCCACCTGCCCTCCACCTGAAATAGAATTCTAGAACATGAACGCAACCAATTCAAGGTCAAATATACTTCATTCTAATAATTAAACTTATTATGATATCATTTTTTGCCCTATCTAAATTAGTCAAACTACTTGAAACAAGATTAATATTCTGAAATCTAGTCATTCTAGTCCGGGAGCCAGGTGGCTTCCTGGTAAAATTTTTGCTACCTTTTTCAAACTATTATTTTTTATTAGTTTACACCTTGAGCCATTCAACTCGGCCCAATTCGGTCTCAGGACCTAAAGCTAAAACCACTATTTTGGGCCAAGCCTCAGACAGAATGTTGTCAGTCTGTAAAAACCAATGCTGTCATCACACACTGTGTCACACTACAATGAAATCTGGAACAAGGAATCCTGACATGATGAGGAATGTGACAATATAGCATTATACAGATTTGTGTGTTTGTTTTTTGAAATATCAGACCATTTATTAGCAAAATTGTGAAAAATTGCATTCATAATGGCAAATTCTCTTTGCAAACTGCACTACTGTGACACAGTGACATGGAATTCCTGTCTCAATTATAAATAGGAAACTTCTCTCATTCATTAGCTTCAAATTAAGTCCAAGATGGGCTCTGTGTCTCACACGGATCACCTGCTATAAGAGGAAATATGTGTCATATTGGTTTATAGTGGCTCATATGATGAAACTAAAATAAGAGTGGTTTATACAAGTGTGGTTCAGTCTAGGTTTAGATGGGCTCAGGCTGGGCTTAGACAGATTCAAGCCTGTTAAGACAGGCTCAGACTAGTTTAGAGTAGACAGGTCAGTCTGGGTATTACAGAACTCAGAACAGGGTTAAATCATTCAGACTGAGTGCAGACCAGCTTGTCCAGCCAGACACTTCTGCTTTCTGTTCAAAAGGAGGAGCGTCTGGAGGTCTGCTCACAGCCAATGATGACCTGATCGTGTTCTCATCGTGCCAATCACAGATGCAGAGAAAGACTGAACACTTAAATTGTGCATCGCTCAGAATGGACTTTAAGAGAAAGAAGAAAGAGCATCTTCATTGTCCCCGTAGGGAAATTTGTCCTCTGCATTTGACCCATCCGCTGGGTCAGTCCGTCAGGAGCAGTGGGCATTTGTGTGTGACTTATTTTGATCATTCTTGATGTCTGATATTGATTTGTTTGTGTCCATACCAATCTCTGAGACGACTCCTGTTGTGATATTGGGCGTTAATAAAATTGATTGAAAGACACCGTGGGAAAACTTAGCCCTTCACTGCTGCTAACGCTAACACTGCTGCTAACGCTAACACTGCCTGGATGCTGTAATAACAGTACAAATATGCAGAGCAGGAATGGAAGATAGTGGCCTATTCCTTTAAACCCTGAACCAATTGACCCTGGAGAATCATAGAGGCCACTGTGATGAAAAGCAAAGGTGCCATGATGCCCTCATACAACCACTGGGTCACTACGAGGTCAGATACACGCTGATATGAAGGGGTTTGTTCACATAACAAGCAAGATAATGCACCTTTAGGTAAGAAAATGGAGCACCACCAAATAAACATGTGTCTTATCCACAGGTGGAAACGTCCCATGTTCTTAGTGAAATGATGCTGGTGCAGCCTTGTCCTCATTCTGCTTCAGAGAGAGGTGCTAAGATTACACATACTAAATCACCCGCCTCTATTTTTACTAAGGACCATCCACTTAGCAGGTGTTTTAGTGTATAAAGTTTAGTAAATAAGGTCTTTTATTTTTGGGAGGAAGAGTTGTTCATTCTACTTGTACTTGGCTTGTACTATGGAGTTAAAGGTTTCAGCTCAGCGCACAGGTGCATGCTGGGGAATAAAATGTATATTTAGCTGTATATTACTGACATATTTTACCTAGATTTTTGTCAACGAAATCTAAATAACGGATAGTCAGTTTTAAATGTATGGTTTTCAGAGAGGATTTTGGATATATTGTTTAGTTTATTAATAATCTAGTTTTTAGTGAATAAATCTGTAAAAAATAATCATTTTTCTTTTCTTTTTTTTCATTTACAACACAATAAAAGTACGAAAACAAACGGGGGCACTGTTCACCAGTCAGTCAATCAGGAGAGTCTTCAAGCCTCTGTTTGTACTCTAACCACCTGGACCAGCGTTGAAAATAACTCTGTAGTCGCAGAAAGAAGGTCAGTCTCTCCATCGAGTGCACCTCCACCACAATCCCTTGGACCTGTTCCAATCGGGGGGGTCCCCATTAAGCCAGTTTCTTGTTATTGCCTTCTTAGTTGCGATCAGAATAATTTTGAAAAGGTATCCATCTTTTTTTGGGAACAAGTCCGTAGCAGACCCAGCAGGTAAATCTTGGGGTCCTTGGGGATGTCACAAGCCATGAGATCGTCCGTGAACTTAAGATGTGAGAGGGATAGGCTACTGAGTGACCACACTGCCAACACTGCAGCTGTTGCCCCTGAAATGTGTTAGTGATGTGAGGAGTAATAAAGAATCTAATTAGACATTTCCACCCAAATTCCCTCCACCTCCTGGAATTAGTAGATGTTTGTTGTGTGTTGCACATCAAAAGCCAATCACTCTCTGAATCAACATTCAATTCTGATTCCCATTTGGACTTCGCGTATGTCTTGTTACCCATTTGTTTTTGTAAACCGTTATAGAGTTTGGATACAGTTTTGGTGGGAGGACATTTGTAAGCATCTGTAAAAACCCTGATTAGATCAATATCAATGTAGGAGGTACCTTTTAGAGCAGTGTTATAGTAATGGCGAACCTGAAGATAAATAACAAAATAAAGAGTTAAAAATATATATATATATATATATATATATATAATAATGAATTTTGCCTTGTTTTTTTTATATATAATTCAAAACTATATAAATTAGTCTAGGAATGAAATATTGCAAATCTTTCTGGAAAAAAAACCTTCAAAATATTGTCAAGTACAAGACTGGAGAGATTGATGTGTGTAGGTGCTACTAAAGTGCAGATGTTGTTGCAAGAATGTAACAATTTTCTGTGTAAATTTATTGAGAAAGGTTTCGAACAACCCATCTGTCTCCAGGTGAAAGCATACAGTATATGAAGAGTTAATTTGCAAAAGCAGATATCTCCGTTTAGAATTTTTTCGCAACTTGTTTAAAAAAAAAATGTACCATTTAAGAACCAACAGTAAAACTAAAGTTGAATCCATTTGATCAATAAAAAGTGCCTTAATATTTCTGAAGCAATAAAATAGGTCTGGTTATTAAAAACACTGCTACACGAGGAGAAAATGACAAGTATACGTTGATTTTTGTCAATCTGTTTTTACAAATGAACTCTTCATATATAAAACATTAACCCTCTGAGGCATTTTTTATTGTTATTTTCACCTGGTATTTTTGTTTTTGTTTTATTGCTTCTGAAACACCTCCTCATGATGTCATCAAGTGCTTGGACTCTTTATTTCCATAACAAATTGAACTAGTATAATCTGAATGCTGTAGTCGAGTCATATCAATGAAGTAATCATGATAGAAGCAGAAAAACAACCAAAAAACTAGGCGAAAATTGAATTTCTCACCTCACTCTTTCCCTATATGCAAAACATCAATGACTATGGCTGTGGACGTTAGAAAATGTTTTGTGGGTTAGACCTGGCCCAGGAGATGGAAGATAAAGGCTGTAGTTACTGTACAAATGTTTATTTTTGACAAAAATAACAAATGTAGGCTTTTTTGATTATTATTCCACTAAATCGCCAGGGACCCTCGCACCCATCACACAGTCTCTTCAGGGTGATGCCTTCAGGGAGGAGACTGAGGAATCTACGGGTCAGTTCCAGTCGACTGAGGAAAAGTTTCGTACACAGGGCCATCGGGAAGCTGAACTCCCTGCCCTCCCTCCCACCCTGCTCCACAATCAAGGATGAGAGAAACATAATTTCAAACCATTCACGTGGTTTGACAAATAAAAATCTTGAATCTTGAATCTAAAATATGCTTCTATAAACATAGGAGGCTATAAACCTGACCTTCTGTGTGAAATCTGTCTTTATTCTCCATATATTCACATTTTTGAGAAAACAAAACAAACAAAAATTGTCCTAAATGTTACCCCATAGTTGTGCTCATTTTTGGCACAAATGTTGCTCCATACTTTAGTCCTCCATGTTCTATATAAACAGAAAACAAGATGGCCACTGACCAGAGACACATTTTCAGGATGAAGAAGTCAAGTTTTCAGACAAAAAAACCTGTTTTGAATCCCTGGTGATTGTGTAAAGTGTAGAGTCAGCCGTTTTAGCTAATGCTAACTTAGCACTTTTTGACACAAATTTTCGACGCAACCTTACATCGCCCCCCGGAGGCCTAGAAGGACATGGGTGGGCTCGTTTTAAAGCCCCAACCCTCCTCTTCCCAATGCAACAAACTAAGTCTCTACGACATTTACTCGCGGAGATATTCGCTAAAGTCATCGGCGGGTGTCGCGGGTCTCCAGAGGGTTAAACTATAGATGAGTTTCAGCTGACATCATCGGCTCGCGAAACTTATGTTGCAACAATGGGTTGCTACAAGGAATTCAAATCAAAACATTCTATATCTCTATGCTCTGACCAATCAGAGGCTTTGGGGGGCACCGAAAGTCACATGACTGAAACGCATGAATAGCCCAAAATCTGAAAATATTGACTTTTGCCTCCCGCTGATTCCTCTGTATCTAAATCTGGATGCCTGTCACGGCGTCCGTCGCAGACACGCTCTCATTACTCGGATGTTTCTTACCATCATGGCGTTGCCGCAGGACTCCAGTGTGGCCAGGCTGATGCTAAAGATAACCAGAGTGGGGAAGGTGTTGTTATTGATGAAGCCGCGGCAGTGTGCGTCTCCATGGCGACCGTTGAGGGCCAGGTCGGAGTCTGTGTAGCCGGAGTACAGCACGGGGCAGAAGTTAACCTTCAGGGTGATGGTCTGGACGCCGCAGTACACGCTGATGTCCCGCTCGGCTGTGGGAAGTACACATAATATTTCAACTGTGTGTACGTGTTGTTCTAGCCCAAAAGATCAGCCCAAGTCCCTTAGAAGAGACGCCTGAGTGGGAGCAAAGTAAACCATGGTGTTTCTTCATCATGTTTTCAAGCAACACTGGTTGCTTTTGAAGATGATAAGACAAAGGTCACCTTCAGTTTTAGATCTGGAACAGTCTGCCTCCAAATGTGAGAAAAGCCTCTAGAGCAGGGGCAGGCAAGTTGTCCTGATGGAGGGCCGATTTTCCAGGGGCCAAACCTCCCAATCACGCCCCAAAGTAAAGCACTACTTTCTACAAATGCCATTGTTTGTGCATCATGTATGACCTAATGGACCTAATAGTTAACCCTCTGTGCGCTGGGGACTTTTTGTGTACTTCGACATTTTCATCTTACTGGCATATTTTCTGTATTTACTAGATGGTACTTGAATTCTCCTCAGGATGATCATTTTAGAGGAAGTTCATTTTGGCTATTTCAGTTTTTTACACGAGCCTTCCAAAGCTGAGATCTAAAAAAATCACACTTGATACGCCCCCTAGAGGACAAAAAAGTCCTTCACTATTAATGCCCATGAAATCACTATACTTTCATGTTTTTTTCTACTTTAAAAACTCAGACTCACAGAACTACTCCTGCTTCACACATTCATACCAAATATTTGTAATATTGTAATTATTTTTAACCCTTTATTGACAGGTATGTTCTCTAAACTTCACATTTCCGCTTCAGAACAGTCAGTTTTACTTGCATAACTTCCATATATCAATTGCAAACTGAACTAAATCTTTTTTTTTATTAGCCCTTGGGATGGGTAACAGAATGGTACAGTTTTTAGATTTTTCCTGTAGTGGCTCTAAATGAACAAAATGCATTAAAAAAAAAAGAACCAATGGACCAAGCACTAATTAACTAAATTAAACAAAACTTAAAGGCCCCACAAAACAGTCCATGGGGAAAAAAATTGCAATCTTAATCTAAAATAGTTAAAATCTACTCCAAATCAGTGTAAATCTTTTCAATTGAAGCACAAGATAGAGACTTGACTTTATTGATCTCACAGAGGAGAAATTAAAGGCACTGTACCTGATTTTTACCTAGAAGAGGAATGACATTTGTTTCGTCCTTGTTTCGTATATCGTAAACTCAGATATTTGTGGAAATAATACTGTGCATCTAAACATAGCAAGCAATGTTATCAATTTCATGAGTTTGCAGCTACTTTTCTGGCATTTCTGTCACAGTGATCCTAAAAAGTGACCCTGCAAGTTGTGAAATTTGCTTATAAAGTCATCTCTGTGCAGAAATGGGATTTCAGAAATGCGTTAGGAAAGGTAGGAATAAGTTTGGACCACAGCTATCATTTGAATTTACTTTTTTTTTTATTGCTTATAATAATAAAAAAAACAGGTATAGTGCCTTTAAAGGTATAGTTCAGCGCTTTTACATGCATATGTTCTAACCTGGGCTTAGATGAGGCGATGCGTGGCTGTCTGGACTTTGTGCGTGCCTTCAGTCCCGTAAGACGACCAAAGGACGCTGTTGGCATTTTGCCTCTACAGTATAGTCCCATGGCACCAAATTTCGGAGAAGTTAGAAGCCACAAATCTCTTCCAAGTTGGCTCTGGATCTGCTACAAACCAGTCTCTATCATCTACAAAGTCCGCCATTGCAAATGATCTGTGCACTTTGCGCGTAGCACGTCGTTGTTCTGTTGCCGGAAGTGAGTGGAAGGAGGCATCTCTCCGGGGGAAGCTTACTGCGCGGAGGCCGAAGTACTCCTTAAATTATAATTCCCCTTTTTCCGCTTAGGAAATTGACAGTTTTAATTTTGTGTAACTATACTTTGAACGTGTAACTACTGACATAACCCTATTTAAATAGGGGAAACTTGGAAGAGATTTGTGGCTTCTAACTTAGGGACTAAACTGTAGAGGCAACATGCTAACAGCAGCTTTGGTCGTCTTACGGGACTGAAGGCACGCACAAAGACCAGACAGCCACACATCGCCTCATCTAAGCCCAGGTTAGAACATACTATGTATGCATGTAAAAGCGCTGAACTATACCTTTAAGTCATTTTCTTCTGAGAGACCATCATTTTCCCAGTGTGTGCGTAAGAATGTTTCTCAAAATTATCTTGGGGGGCCAAAAGTTCTATGACAGAGGGCCGGATTTTGCCCCCGATCCTGACGTTACCTACCCCTGGTCTAGAGTGTCAAGTGTGCGATTGTATTTGGTCATGCGTATGACGTAATCATTGTATTGTATTTGCTAGCGCACCTCTATTTTATGTATTTATTCATTTAATATGGACTTAACGTGAGTGAAGTGATCAAGTGACAGCGTAGACCAGTCCTGAGTGGCTTAATTGTTTGGTAGTGGGATTTTTTTTTTTACTACATAATTGACCCACGCATATACGCAGGTGCAATGTGCACACGCTTATTGGTCTTTGGTAAACCTAAAAAAGGAGCATGTGTCGCGTAAACTTTGGTGATTACAGCCGAAAACAAAGCAAAGCACTTTGCACCAGCCACCTCCTCGAGCACGTTTTCATTTGTTTGTATCCGGAACGGGTGCAAGACTTTCCAGCCCTATACTAGGGCAGTGACAATAAATAATAATATTGATAACCGCGATGAAAAGAGGCACCATTAGTTAATTGCAGCATTTTTTTTTCATAATTTGCATCATCACTGAAGAAGTCAGTTCAACTACAGCAGATAATTACTGTAACATTATGATAATATTGTGAATCACAAAAGGTTTGTCCAAGGAAATTGTGAGACAAAATACTCAATTGCATGAAAAATAAAATTGCAAATCGAATTTCTGTCTGAAAAATCTCAATTAGGTTTTTTGTCAAAATATTGCAGCCCTAGTGTTTGCACTATTTGCTTTTAAATCTTCTGATGATTTTAAAATAGTTTTTCATTTTTCGTTGTTTTTTTCCTGTTCCACCGCATTGATCTTTTAGTTGTTATATATTTTACATTTAGGTACATTGCTTTTCTTTGTCTTGAATTGGCAGATACAATTGTGCCCAAAAGTTTACATCCCCTGGCAGAATGTCAGGGGATGAGTGATAACATAAACCCTTATTTTACTCATGGTTAGTGGTTGAGTTATGCCAAAAAACCTGTTTACGCTTTTCAACTAGAAACTACCCAAATGACCCTGATCAAAAGTTTACATATTGTGCTTCTTGAAACAAACATAATTTGTTGTCAGGGAGTCCTGTATTTCAGCTACAGAATACTGCCATACTACCAACCAGGAGAAGATGCGGGAAGCCTGATAGCGCTGGTTTGGACACGTGTTTAGAAGTGCTGAAGAATCAGTGGTAAGCTTAGCTTAGAGCCCCCTGGACAACGACCCATAGGGTGGCCCAAGAAGATATGCAAGTCGCCAAAGTCACCACATAGGACGCCTTGGATCGCCCAGAATGGAGAGCAGCCAAACAGCGGACCCTGCTATGCGAGAAAAACACTAGGAAGAAGAACTGTATTCCAGCTGAAGTGAGTTTTTCTCTGCTCCTGAACAGTTTTCCTGCAGTTGTTGAAGGTCATGTAAACGTTAGTCGGGGATCTTGAGTAGTTTCTGTTTCATTATGATTTCAAAAGAGTAAACTCAGTTCTTTGGCAATAAATGGCTTCACAACCACTAACCATGAGTGGAAAAAAACAGATGTTTATATTATCATTCATATTCTATGAGAAATGGACAAAAGATTAAAAAGGTATGTAAACTCATGAGCACAACTGTATTGACCGATAACAGAACATTGACTTAAAGTGCTTTACAGAGGTAATGTTTACACTAATGTAATATTAGTAATATAACTTACTGAGTGTAAACATTGTAGTAAGTCAGGGGTAAATGAGCGTCTTGCTTCAGCCGACTCCTTTTCAGCATTGCTGGCGCTACCAACTTTTTTATTTGGTAGCGCACAGATTATTTTGGTCGCACAAACTTGAGACACTTCACACTAAAACAAGAACAGTCATTTCCAAAAGCAGCAAACGTGTCCTATAGGTTATATTTATGTGATGTCACAACATAATCTAAAAATCCAACCGTTTTAAAAGTGTGGAAGTTTATTATTAAAATCTGTCATTACTTCAACAATCCACTGTCAAAATTGTAGATGTCTTCTATTTGGCGCATACATAGAGATCTTTTTCCCTCATAAAGGAGTTCAAAACTGGAGGCAATATCCAAAAGAGTGTGTTATGTTTGTGATCAGGGAAAACATTTGGATCTGTTTTTTCTGTCAAAAATATTTTTTGTTGTATTGGCTCCTGCTGAGTTTTAGTCTTTTGGACAAAAATGTTTGTTAGTTTTAGTCATTTCTATAAGTGATAACAGACAAACACCTTCAATCTCCCACTTCCAAGGGATTTTTGATCAATATATTGCTCTCCTATTTTAGTGCTTATGTGTTGTGACTTTGTATGTTAAAAATATAAATGAATTTAAAATACATTGCAACATGAACACAGGGGAGAAACGCGGAAGTTCAAACGACTTGGCCTGGTGTCTGAGAGCAGCAGGATGGTGCCTTTAGCTTTAATGGCTGTTCGCTTTACATTAGCAGCTCTCTGCTACAAACAAAGCTACTTTCTACCGCGAGGAAATCATAGCGAACTAAGATCAAAGATTGAAGAGCGCTAAACCAGCGGTCTCCATCTGACCAGTCGCTCTGTCATTCCCAAAATGGACGAGCGCATATGTATGAGGCTGCCCTCGTACATGCGCTCGTCCCTTGTGGGAATGACAGCAGTGAAGCGCTGTGAGTTTCCCCGTATGGACCATGGCACTGTCCAGCGTCAAGGCTTCTCTGGGCTGTGCATGGAGACGCTGGAGTTGTTTTTTTACTCGCACAGATGCGAAGGGGAAGGGCCAAAATGGTATTAGCTGGTAATTTGCCAAAAAGTGTGGCCAAACGTTCTTTTTTTTATGAAAAATGATTGGTGCAATCATTTTTCATTTAAAAATGATTGCATCATTTTCTATGAAAAAAAAATGGTGCAATCAACTAATCGTGCCTCTTTTCATCGTGGTTATCAATATTATTTATTATTTATTGTCACTGCCCTAGTATTGTCAGCCAAATATACTCCTAAAACTGCTTTTATTCATTGCAGTAGTACACTTTTGTATATTTCAGCTTCATGAAACGCTGGAGATGCAAGACAAAAAACCCTCAGCCTTTGGGGTTAGGTTACTGCAGTCTTTAAAATAATAATAATCTTGCAGCCCTAGCTTGATAATTATATTGATAATGCACAATAAAGCAGCATATCTAAGCCTGCACTGTGGTCAAATCCATGGGCAGCAGTGGTTTCACTATTGTATTGATGGTAACCTGTATGAAGGTCAGTGGATGGTGGATGTGTAAAGCCCTTGTGTGCTGACGGGCAGCTGGACACTTCTCTTTTCACTCTGAAATAACTTTGAGGGAGGCTTTCTTCTTTCTGAAAGCTATTGCACGTTAGCATAGAAATATGTGTGTTTCATGTCTGATCGGGGTGAAATGGGAGCTCTTCTCTCCATGAATTGCACATACTGTAGTTTTATAGGTGTGCATGTAGCAAAGTGAAATAAAGGGTCTGCCTCCCTCTGTGGTGTGAGCCTCACCAGGAACGCGGCTGTGGAAGTTGCCATCACAGTTGTATCCGTTGAACTGTGTTTCGACGAATAATGCCTCGCCAAAAAGTAAAAGAATCAGAAATATATGTTCCATTTCGGCACCTGAAAAAGAGACAGGATTTGCACTTCAACGAAAATCAAATACACACAAAAGAAAGGACAGAAAGGAAATCCAGCTTATTGCACATGTCACTTCTGAAAACCCTCAAAGGTTATGTGGCTGAAAGTGGAGTCTCATATTTTATGCTTAAAAGGCGGAGATATTCTTGTGTTCATCTGCTGGAGTCAGAGGGGAGAGGCGCTCCCAAAAGCTATCTTACAGTTTTTTTAACTTCACAAGAACGTCATTCAAACGGCTGACAAACAGAATCAAAGCAGACAAATGTCACATCTCTGAACACCTGCCGCTTTCAGCTTCAAAGAAATTACGTCGGACAATTTCCCATCAACTCCAGGCAGATCGGGAGCGTAATGGCTTTTCTCAGTGCGAGCGTCTAATTGTCGTCTGATCACAAGAAGTTACTTTTCTTAAGTTGCTCAAAAATACATTTCCTCAAGCTACTTTTTCATGACACAGTACCTTTTAATTGTACTTGAGTAAAATTATTTTTCAAGTTATCAGAAACAATTGGCTACTTTTTCCACTGTGTGTGAAATAGCAAGTGGCAGAAGTGTCTATTTTTTTTCATGTAGAAATACCACAATTTCCAAATTATGTATACGTTTAGTTTTGAACACATTGCAAAAACTAATTATCTGCAAATGTAAGAAGTCTTTTTGCACTTAATATGAAAACATCTTATTCCACCTAAAATAAGATGAAATTTCTCGGAAATAAATGTAATTTTACTTGAAAACAGTACAAAAATCTTATTCTATTGATGTTTTTTTTTTTACAAGGCAAATCAGAATTACCCAAATTAAGGCAAAATATTCTTAAATTGAGCCATTTTAAACTATGAAGATATTTTTTTTTATAGTACTGTTGCTCGTCAGATTATGCCACCAATAAAATTTAAATCATCCTTTGAGGCGCAAACAGTTCCTCAGCACTGATTTCACCAAATACTTCCTCTTACTCTACTCTTACTTCAACGGCTACTATTCATTTCTACTAGTTACCACATGATCATCATATTGGCCCGAACACTAATAGCCAAACAACTTGATAACATTGGACCCAAATGTATTAATCTGGATCAAACTGGGTTTATCTGGCAAAGGCAGACCCAAGACAGTATCAGAACAAGGGCCTAAGAATCTTATCACGATTTTCTTTAGTTTAAACCAATTTTTATCACAATTCATGTGTAAATTGTCTTTTGAAGGCGACGAAAGCCATCTGCTTCTTCTTGGGTTTAGACCTGGTGTTGTAGTGGTTTAGTCTTGGTTAAGACCTGTTATAGTCCAAGTTTCAGTCCAGAGTTTTGACATGGTTCCCTTGTGGTTTAGTTCTGGTTCAGTCATATTGTCCAGGTTTAGACCCGATTTAAACCCAGTTGTCTCTTGGTTTATTCCTGATTGAGTCCTTGGGTTTAGACCTGGTTTAGTCCTGGGTTTAGTCCTGGTTTAGTCCAGATTCAGTACGTGGTATTGTCTCATTTTAGACCTGGTTTAGTCCTAGTTTAGTCATGGGTAATCATTATTTCATTCTGTCCCTGGTTTAGTCCTTGATTTCAGTCTCTGCTTTAGTCCGGTTTACTTCTTGATTTAGTTCTGGTTTAATCCAGATTCAGTCTGTGATATTGTCTGATTTTAGTCCTGGTTTAGACCTAGTTTCCCCCTGGTTTAGTCCTGGTTTAGACCTAGTTTTCCCCTGGTTCAGACCTAGTTTTTCCCTGGTTTAGACCTAGTTTTCCCCTGGTTTAGTCCTGGCTTAGACCTAGTTTTCCCCTGGTTTAGTCCTGGTTTAGACCTAGTTTTCTCCTGGTTTAGACCTAGTTTTCTCCTGGTTTAGACCTAGTTTAGACCTAGTTTACACCTGGTTTAGACCTAGTTTTCTCCTGGTTTAGTCCTGGTTTAGACCTAGTTTTCCCCTGGTTTAGTCCTGGCTTAGACCTAGTTTTCCCCTGGTTTAGTCCTGGTTTAGACCTAGCCTAGTCCTGGTTTAGACCTAGTTTTCTCCTGGTTTAGACCTAGTTTTCCCCTGGTTTATTCCTGGTTTAGACCTAGTTTTTTCCTGGTTTAGTCCTGGTTTAGACCCAGTTTTCTCCTGGTTTAGACCTAGTTTTCTCCTGGTTTAGACATAGTTTCCCCCTGGTTTAGTCCTGGTTTAGACCTAGTTTTCTCCTGGTTTAGACGTAGTTTCCCCCTGGTT